>BMAU01001154.1:0-65048 GCA_019973935.1 Trichonephila clavipes
TTATCCATTGAACTCTTGGGCTAAATCAACGGACCAAAAATATGTTAGATTAGAATTAAGATTTTGGTTTCTAAGCGATTAGACTTAAATTTAGAATAGAACACATCAAGAATTTTAACCTCCAGCTGGACAGAACGGATTTTTCCGCCCTACTAGAGAGGCTTCTGAAAATGGACTGCACGGATTTTTCTGCCTTCAAGTAACGTTTTCAAAAGCGGATTAGCCGCACTTTTCTGAAATCCTTTCCCCCTTTTAAGGTTTAACAGCTTGAAAGATAATGAGGGACGGAGGAAGCAACACAGCAGGAATTTTATGGCTCGCAGGGAACACCGTGTTTTGACCTCCCAATCGTAAAAAATCGGGGAGAAATTTCTTTACAACCCAAGAAGTGTGTGTTTCTTTGCTAGCTTGTATTTTAAAAGTTTCCAAAAGTCCCAACGCATAAGTAAAATATGTTACAATTCCCTTTTGGTTTCATATTAATTTCAAACTGTAACAAGTTGGGGCGTGTCAGGGCAATCTGCTATTTTATATAGTTAGACAAATTATCTTTTTTAAGTATATTCTCTTTCGCTTCATTTTTCTTATTCAAAGCTTTCAGTTTTTGAAACATGATTATTTTATTATAAGATACCGAAAAAATTAATAAAACATCAAACTCTTTAAAATTTGGAACCTTTTCAATTTTCCAACCACTAAAAATGAATAAATTTAAACTTCATCAAATCATTTGAAACATTTTCTTACACTTTGATAAAAATAATAACGAAAAAAAACTAATTAAGATTTATTAGTTTTTTTTTTAGATTTCAAAGCCTAAGTGTTCAGGGAAGTTTAAGTACAGTGCCTGGTTATATATTGTTAAAATACACCGAATTATATTTGAATTTTAAGTGCTTGAACTTCAGTTTACATCAAAGACAACATGAATGAAGATTTTCACACATTTTTTTATAACTTGAATGTTTGAATAAATGGTAATCAAAAATATACGGAAACATTTACAGTAGATATTTATAAGGCAATAAAAATATAAAAACTTTCAATTTTAAATTCGAGCTTTAAAACATTCGAATTATATATTGTTCAAAAATATCTATTTATACAAAATACTTCAACATTTATCTTTTAAAGGCTAACTGAATAAGTAATTAAAAAATCTGGATATGTTTTGAAATCTTGATCTTATAAAGCTAGAAATTTTATGTTAGAAATTCCATTTGAAATTTCGAAAAAAAATGCATCGCGCAGTTAAAAATTATTTTTACCATAAGTTTTAGCAATTGTTTGAGTATAATAAAAATTTTCAAATTTTATTATATAGCTTCTTTGGTATCTTTTAATATATTTCGGCCGCGGTAGCCGAGTGGTATAGGTATCGGAACGTGGCTTGCTTTGTCACGAGTTCGAGCCCAGTACCACAAAGACCCGCCGTGTAGGGCAGCGATGCACGTTAAATCTGTCGAGAGCTGAAACGTCCTCCCATTGGTGTGGTGGGGTAGTTAGGAGAGGGGGTGCCAGCACAGGTGTCGTCCACGTCACTTTGACCATGGTTCAAAATTACGTGTCCGGTCGCCAAAAGCCCTCGTGTAGCTGAACAGCGCGACGTTAATATTCAATCATTCATTTAATATATTTCGAAGATTTCATACAATTCGGTTGAAACTCGCATGCTAAGAGCAAAAAATATACTAAAAAAATTGATGAATATACAATTACAATAAATTTTAGATAGAGAAGCAAAACTGAGAAGCCAAAGCGTAGGAATAAAAAAATTTTGAGTATATCTGAAGTAGTTTTCGAAATATTTATTTTAAAGTTTAGTGGAAAATTTGTGTGCGTTATGTGTTATACTCTGATATCAATTAAATAGCCAAAATAATGTTAATATTAGTCATGTAATCGTTTGATGACACATTCATATACTAATAAAAATTATCATGGTCATTGATGCGAATGTCACAAATTTTATGTAATTTTAAATTCAGACATTAAGATATTGATGTAGAAAATATAAAACGACCATCTAAAATACATGAAAAATGCAGTCTGCTATAATGATCTCTTCACAAACAAAATCCGGCATTTCGCTTATATGGCAGAGCTGGCGTTAGTCAGGGGCGATCTGGAAAAACAGAGAGAGAGAAATCCCGCGTTTTGATGGGATGCCGCCTAGCTTTAAAGCTCCTAGAAAAAATTATATATATATAAATTACAAATGCAAAAATAAATCTTGTAATTTTCCATACATTTTTATAACAACGAATTGTGGAATTGGCTTCCAATACATTGTTGTGTTTGACAATATCTAAGGTAACCAACCCTACTTTAGATAGATTTGTACTACTTTTCGTAACCGTATTCCTTTTAAATTAATCTTCGTGCAAGTCGAAATACACCTTTGTAAATTAAAAATTTATGTTAACTATAACGGTTAATTTAATTTATGCAACTTGTGAAATGTTCATAATTAACCATTTCCGTCTAAACAGTTTACATGAAAAAAAAGTTTGACTCCTTCATTCATTAGGATTTATATAGATTCTAACATTAAATTTATTTTTCACCGAATAGGATTGAGTGAAAGTGTATAGTGCTTCCACACCACAGGTCTGGGGTTCTATTACCCGGCCGCGCAAGGTCGACTCTGCCTTTCATCCCCGCTACATTGGGTCGATAAATGAGTACCTTTCAAGCTTGCTTCGGGTCTTAAACACTGAAGGTCTCTCTTCAGACAGACCACCAAATCGGGACATCTGTTCATGCAACTCAGCGTCCAATGGTCACGGTTATTATGGGCACAGTAGTTCCCTGGCCCCCCGCGGATTGTTGTGCTTCTGAGTTTGAGTCTTAAGTTTGAGGATTACCCTCACTTCTTTGGGGATACCCCCTAGATAAACATGTATTTCCACCATTTGCAATTAAACATTTTTCTTCAATTACGTTTATTTCAGAAGGAAGTTTGATTTTTTCAAATGTATTTGCTTAATAACATGTATATTTTGTGTATTATATTAAAAATTTGATCAGTCCAAAATTACATGTTTTTAGCTCCCTCTAAAAGCTTTTAGGATTTTACAACTGATCTTACAATCCATAAACGTTTTATAGTAGTATATTTAAAATGATAAGGACATTTTTACGACTGTGTGAGCTGTTATGCCTCGTTTATAAATATAAAAATTGCATTCAGCTACAGTTTTTAAAATGTACAGAAATAAGTGGAGCAACAGGATACTTACATATTATGAATATATTTTTGACTGCAGTAAGATATATTTATATTTCAGTTTCTTTACAATTTTGAATAGAAGTTGTAAGCCATTTTGCGAATAGTTTGATATTGAGTATAAACCCATAAGCTGTTAATATTGTAAAGTGTTTTACTTTGATACCAGCACACATTAAAATAAGGCTCATTTGCAGTTATATGATCAGCTTCAGTGATATTTTAAATTTTCAAAAATAGTCTACACGTACGAAAACATTCTTTCACAACCGCACACCATCATCTCATACTATATCTTCCCTACAGCAGGAAATATTTGTGTATACTGAAAAATTTAATACAGGATACATTTCCAAGTGTTAAATTTGTTTTTAAAATTTGGTATGAATACATTGTGAAACTGTCAGTTAAACTCTCACTGAACAAAATTGTTTTAAGTGTACTGTTTTGAAAGACAAGATTAATTAGGGAGAACTTTTCTCACAATAGAATTTGTAATGACTGAATTGTGTGAAAATGTAGTTATCGATGTGTGACATTTTTCCTTGTAATAAAAAGAAACAGAAAGATAAGAAATTTAACTGAGAAAAATGGTTAGAAGTACTGTCATGCGCATTTGAAGAAGTATATCCCATTAAAATTTAAAAATTATTGACTGAATGTGTGTTATGTCCATCACAAATGCCGATGTAGAAAAGGAATTTTTATTTAATACAAGAAGTTGAAAAAGAGAACACTAGGAAGGAAAACTTAAATTTTTTTCCGAAAAATATTCAGTTAACATAAAAATATCTTTTATATGATTTTAATTAAAATAAATTAAAAGTATTGAAATCCTTTTTATGCTATTTTAAATTAAAAATATAACTGAATATAGAGAAAGATCGGTTTTATTTCATAAAAATATAATCATCGTATGTAATATTTATTGTGTTATTGTTTAAAAATGAGATAGGGCCTTTTGCTCTTTTTACCTCATTACTTTTTAAAAAACAGGAAAGTGAGCGCGTTTTCTTACTCTCATATTCAAAAATGAATACAGGATGCTTTTTCTGGTTCAAACTTCACGAAAATCCATTAAAAAATCGATTTTTCAATTTTGATTGAAACATAAAATACCATTCTTTTTCTTTCTAATGCAGTTTAAATTTTTGCTCTAGCTTAATTAGAAGTATTTTTAATATTTTTTTAAAAAGTTGTTTACATCTGTCAAACCCCAAAACCACTGATTGCCACGCCCTCTCAAATCAAAACAAAAGACACATGCTACTTTTCAGCCTTATCAAATGGTTTAACTTGATTAAAAGAATTTATTTTGATCAGCAGCTTATCCAGGAAAGAAGTGAAGTGAATAGTTGTAGATGTTTGTTTACTTACAGCCTTTTTTTTACCTCCTTAAATGCAACGGATTTCTGCTATCGTGTAAAATAGTGTTTTCTATCAAAAACATTAATAAAACGCTTACAAAACGTTTTTAAACTCTGTTAAGTAATTAAATGTTTAAAAAACGAAAGAGTTTGGAAAGAAATGTACAAAATTCCAAACTTTTATGGATTTAAATGTTGATAAGTCAGACAATTTCAACATAAATAAATCAGCTTTAAAATCTAAGTTAGGTAAGTTTAATAAAGAGTATGTTTCTTTTTAGATTCATTTGAATGTTTCTGTGAAATTCCTGACATTGTACTGTTCTTTTGTGCTTTGAAACAATATTAATTACATAAAATTAATGTAAAAACCAAGGTATTCACATAAATTTTGGTCGCCAAATCTAGGGTTTGGCTACAAAATTGTTAATGTTGTGACTTTTGTGGTCTTATTCAAACATTTTTTAATACCAGGTTTACTAAAACAGTAGTTAATCAAAAAGGTACAAAATTATATAAAAAGTGGACCCAATAGAATTTCATATGCTATGAGGTCTATTTAAAAAAAGCAGTTGCAAAAATATTTTGCGGAGTTATGCATTTGTCACTTACACCATAGTGGTTTTATGATTCCATGCATACATTAAATAATGTGACAGAGAAAGTAACCAAAGTGTCTATGGCTTTAGCTGCTGCCGAAACAATATTTAATGGATAACCAAATGTACCAGTGGCTATCAATGGTACCTGGCTAAAGAAGCTATATATTTCTAAATGGTGTTGTTACGGCAGTTAGTTTGGACACTGGGAAAGTTGTTGATGCTAAAATATTATCGCAGATATGTTCATGTAATTTTAACAGCGATGTACATAGCAATGAGTGTTCGGCATGTTACATTGAAAATAGTAGGGGAATGGAAGTTGAAGAGGTGCACTTTTTTTTTGTATCTCTCATCACTCGCAGACATTACACAATTTACGATATACACAATATTTGGACTATATGGGAACTCTAAAGCATACAAATCAGTTTTGAATCTAAATATATGTCAATATTGAACAATTAGAATGTGTTGATCATGTTGAGAAATGATGGGGACATGACGTAGGGCCTTGAAATTAAAATTAAAAGACAGAATGCTTAATGACAAAAAATCTCTAGGATTCCGTAATGGCTTGGCAGATGCTGAAATAAACAAATTGCAAAGTTACTATGTTTTGGCTGTTCAAAACAACTCGGGAAAATTTGTCAGCCATAAGGCAAGCTATTTGGGCTATAATTTTTGATAAAATGTTCACAGATTTGAATCTACGACAAGGTTTATGCACCATGGGATGTGACTTGTGGTGTAGATATAATATGTCCATACTGAAAGGTTACACATACAAGCATAAACACGACTTACCTATTGTAATTAGGAATTGCATAAACAAAGTATTTAGAGGTCACTAATCTTGAACATTTATCTGGATGCTTGTTTGATAAAACTCAAAATATTAGTGAAAGCGGAAATAGTTTTTGGTGTATAATTCCAAAACTGTATTTGTGCAATTGGGAACTTCAAAAACTATAGTACATGAAGCTATATACTTATATAATCAAGGCTTCAATACCAAATTGAAAGTTTTAGATGTATTAAACATTCAACACCTGAATTTTACAAATGTCGAGCATTGCAAAAAGTAGATCATCCGTGTATTACGAAAGCAGAATAGTCAGTTTTACAATGAACCAAAGAAGCTAGAATTAAAAACAAACAATTAAAATGTAGGCAAGAAGATGATCTTGCAGATGACACTAGCAAATCCAAGTTATAGTTCTGGTATGCATTAGTTAATAGTAAGTTTTTACTTTAAATCACTTTCTCAAAAGTGTAAATTTCAACACAAAAGGAACATTTTTGAAAAAACTACTTATTTTACAGCCTTGAAACTTTGCACATATGTTAACACTATACAAATAAATATTTTAATGAGAGATTTTGTCAAAAAAATTATTCAAAAAATATTTATGGATTAAAATGTACAAGAATTTTCATCGTTTTAAAAATTTTGACGTGTTACTCCACATATGAATTTTTAAAAAAAAACTAATCAAAATTTTGAAAAATGCTCCCATTAAAATAATAAAAACAATACAATGAATACACACAAAAAATTCATGACTGTACAACCAGCCAATTTTTAAAAAATGTTCCTTAAACTTGGTCATTTTTAACATTACGGAGATAGGGAAAATGCTGCGTGAAGTGACCCCCTTAACAAAATAATTTTAAATTTCACCATTAGACATGATGATGAACATAAATATACAAAGAAAAGGATTTAGCATTTTCCAATTTCGAGAAATTTACGGTTTCACAGTGAACCTTAACAGTCCATTTTCCTATTCGAACTAACTAATCCAAAAGATCATTCAGAAAAAAAAATCTATTATTTTAAAGCCATAAAACTTTTATATTTTAACGAAATCAATAAAGGAAAAATATTTTAAAAGTTTTTAATTGTTTTTTTAAGTTTTCTGCACTTTTATAATTTTATACAAATTTGGACATAAAAATACATATTAAAAAAATTTATATTCCTTAATAAAAAATTGCTAGTCCATATAAATTTTCCATCTATAATTTTTAAGAGAGAATATGTATATCCATTACGTACACCCACACAGGGTCGCATTTAGGCAGGGTGGCAAAATTTTAGAGTGCGGACAAGTATTGTTAAATACAAAAATTTCTCACTATAATTTTTAAAGTAAATAAATATTTTACTAAGATATGCAATAAACAAATAGTGCTTCAAAATTTCAGCTCTGCTTCTATTCCTAAATCCCAAAATTCGCTAAGCTTTTTCGAAGTATTGGATTCATTAACAATAACACTCATTGTTAAAAGTTTCTCCTGATCTGACCCAAATAATGTATCTATTTCTATAAGATTTTTGTTAAGACGTGTAATTCTACCTGTAACTACTTGATAATAATAGTCTACGCCAATAATAATTGATATTTCTTTATCGTTAAATTCATAAGAATCAGCTAATTGTACATTTTTTAAATATCTAAATTTTTTTTATCAGGGGTTGGTAAATGTGTAATCGAAATATGTTCTGTCTCGACCGCTTCCATTGCAATGTACAAATTTGGATCATTCCTGTTTTTCAATTTTATTTTAACTATATTTAAGGTTTTTATTTCAGTTTCTTTAGCACCAAATGTGCAAATGGAAAGGTTTTCTTTTCTAAGAATTAGAAAGTTAAATTTCTCAGAAGTACTCTTTAAAACGAACCTTCTTTGTGAACCATTATCTAAAAGTAAGAATAATCTAACAACTTCTTGTTCATTTTTGTGTCATCTATTAACTCAGCACATATTTGTAATAATACACTATTTACTTCTGTTTTAAATACTGCTGAAACTATATTATTTGTTTCACTTTTTGGAGAGAAATCGTCACCGTGCCGATTTCGAAAACATATTAATGAAATGGTGGGAGCCATTACAAATAGAACATGACTCTCTTTTCGCACATTCCATTGATCTATGACCGGGCATGAGGCTCAAATAACATCCCCTTTTTTCTTAAAATTTCTCTCTTTTCGTTAACGCTTAAGAAATGGCAGGCCTCGAGTTCATGACCTTTGTTGCAGTATAAACATTTGCGACTTCTATGCAATTCACAGTGAAGGAAAAGGAGTTGGTTCGGGGTGTTCTGTCATCGGATTTCTCTTACGATGTCCGGGGAAAAAGGAGCTTTTATTTTTGCTCTCTTTAGTGGTGGAGGGGAATAATGACATGGTTTATGGTTGTTTATTTGAGAGGCTTGTTCCAGAACTGGAATTTCCAAGTTAATTAACCGCAAAGAGCGCTTTGGTTAAACCCTTAGTCCAGGGGGTCCAACCCAAAGAAATTGCAGGCCACTTCGGAAAAATATAATAATCTCGCGGGCCACACATAAAAATATGTACCTTTATATCAAATTTGGTAACAAAAAAACATTTATTGGAGTGAAAATTTAAAACTTTTCTTTTTAGTGTACAGGATTTAAAACCTGATAATTAAATTGCGGATTCTATTATAAATCATGATTTGACATATCTGTACAAGAATTATTTACTACACAAGCTTGGGAAGAAGTAGAAAAAAAAATAATTACATTGAAACAAAACTTTTGGCGTTGCAATCATTGTGAAAGTGCAACGACGTAAAAAAATATGGTTCAGTGTGATGATTGCAGTTACTAGTAACATTGGAAATGCGTCAATTTTAAGAATGGGTCAAAAATTAAAAATTGGTTTTGTCAGATTGTTCTATAAAGTAAAAGATTGCGATTAAGAGAGTTATGGCTCCTGGCGATACCTCTATAAAAAACGCATCGAGATTCCTACCTCATGGCGATGTAGAAACGGGATCAATATCATAAATATTTCTAATATGCATTGCTTCTTTCCCCCATTTAATTAATTATTTTAAGAGAGAGCTGCCAAGAGCTGGGAGGCCCCTGATCACCCCTAAGATGTTCTCCCTCAAAATTGGGGTGGAACCCAGCCAAAACGTACTGTTACCTGAATGGTACTCAAAGCTACGGCTAACGACAAGCGTACTTGTAGCCCTTTGCAGCGATGAATTTCTTGGGCCTCGATCTGACAGCGTCAGATTGGTGGCATTAGTAACAACAGAGAGAGAGAGAGCAACATTATTTCATAACTTATTATTTAGTGTACGAACTCATCGATAAAAAATGCTCATTTCTTACATATTAATTAAAAGAAAAATGTTTCCAGTGAGGATATGTGTTCAAAAATTATACTTTGGATAATATTTAGGATATTTAATTCCTTCTTAGGTCAACGAAGAAAATCTTTTATTTTAGTTACTTTTTATTAAATAGTTACAATTAGTATAAATATGTATATACATATGACAGACTTACAATATTAAGTGACAAACTAGAAAGCGATTTTCCTTGCAATTTTTCATTTTCCTTTTTATATATGGTGTTAGACTATTTTTTGTTTGTTTGTTACTATTTATTCATTTATCGAATTTAATTATTCCTATAAAATAGTAATGTAGAAAATAAATCACATTCTCAGAAATTAGGCCATCCCAGGAGGGATTAGAACCTACGACAATTGGAATTAAAAGTCCAACGTGCTATTTATTGCTCAAAAGGGGCACAACGAACGATTTTCCTTTCTATATATGCTGTTGGACTATTATTTTTTTTTTTACTTTTTATTCATTTTTAAATATAATGAATGAATTAATATATGCAAAAAAAAAAAAAAAAGAAACAATGGTATTAACATCAAGTGTCATCCACTGCTAGTTTAAAAAGATGAATTTGAACAACTTCAATGGATGAATAGAAAGTATTTTATTAACGATTGAAAAAGAGTGAACTAGTAGTAGGAATTAATAAGAAATAAACAACATATAAAATATAGGCATTCCTTTAATATAGTTAAATAAAAAAATTAAGATTTTAATGAGAATTTTGCCCTTGTAAAGTTATACTTAATGACGCAATATCAGGGATATAGTTTGCGATTTTCAATTTAACAATGATTCTAATGTTGAGTTGTTACGTGGGGAGATTCAGATTTTATATCAGAATTTTTTTTTACCCAATTACACCAATTTTTTTAGAATTTAAATGGATAGGCTGGTTAAAGAAATATATAGAACAAAATACTCAAAGACTATTACATTTTTGAAAAACTTTTTTTCTTAATTAATGAATAATTTTGTATGTGTCAAAAAATATTTTTAAAAAAATGATTTATCGTGTAATTATGAAAAATTAAAAATTAATTGCTGAATCTAATTGTAAAGATGGAACTATATTTATTGAAAATTCGATAGTTTTCTCAACCGATATAGAAACTAAATGTGATTATAGTTGGAAATAGATTCCAAAAATAAAAAGAATATTCGATATTTATCATCTCATGTACCGTCATGTAGAAGTATTGATACTCGTTAAATCTATTGAGGCTCAAACGTCTTCTCATTGGTGTGGTGAGGAATTTAAGACAGGGGTGCCAGCTCAGGTGTCGTCCTCGTCACTTGATCCTGGTTCAAAATTACGAGGTCCGTCGCCAAAAGTCCTCGTGTAGCTGAACAGAGCGACATTAATTGTCTCTCTCTCTCTCGAGTTTTGAGATTTTCATCGATTTGCAATTCTATAAACGATTTTAGAATATCTCTATGTATAAAGCCAATAATTTATTATATAATAATGGTATCTATTTGCATTATAATCATTTGCTCATACTGTAGGAGTGGAAAGGTCCATTAACACCTGCTAAAGGGAATGGGTAGTTCCCTCCCCCTTGGAATGTGGAATGTGAAGTTGCATGCATTCGGTCTTTGGGTACGACGGAGTGAAGTCATGTCCGAACGTTGCTAACTGTACAATAATTGTTTTCCTTAAAAGTTTTTTTAATAAACCTTAATTTTTAAAATTTAGATGTCAGGTTCTTAATTTGTTTCCGTGCCCATTGATCAGAATCAAACTTTAGTGGCGCAGCCTGCAGGATCAAGTCTTAGTGGCAAACCCCACAGGAAGAACGTTCCAGAAATTTCGAGTTTTCTGGATTCCCGCGTGGAAATGAATCAGGTAAGAGTTTTTGCTTGCAACTCCTGTAATGTAAGACGAGAGAAATTTATAAAATTATACTGTTTAATATCCATTTATTAAGAGAGAATTTTGATTTTATTTTTGTATACGTCAGTGTACGTTTTTTTTTTTTTTTTTTTTTGCTCTGCATATCCATGCAGTTATAAAATTTTGATCGCCAGTTCAAATTTCAGTTATTATATATCAGTATATTTTTTTATTATTTCTTGTTCCATATCAATGGAAAGTAAGTTTTAGAACATCAGTTCTATAAATTAAGGAAAACTTCAAAATCATTAATTCTCTCAGTATATTATTTTATTGCATATCCATGCAGTTATAAAAAATTTTTGAACGCCAGTTCAATTGTGAGTTATTATATACTCAGTATATATTTTATTATTATTGTTCCATATAAATGGAAAGTGTTTTTAGAACATCAGTTCTATAAATTAAGGAAAGATTGTATGTTTTTTTTTCTTTATTGTATTTATTTATTTTTGTAATGCACAATAATAAGTTCACGTCAGTGAATAGCAATTGAGTTTATTGAAAATTAATGCTAAAGAATGATACTTATTTCATGTCAATGAAATTATTTTGTGCTTATGTACGCATAGTATTTTTCGATTAATGTGAAAAAAAATATATTATCAGTTTAAATTGGAGAAAAACTACCGAATATATTTTGTAGTGTTCTATTATTCCAGCCAGGAATAGATTAAGTGGTGCATGTCGGTAATATTTTAAGTGATTATTGTGTATCAGAAATAGGTTAGGAGATTATTGTGTGCCAGTAATATTTTAAGTGATTATTGTGTGTCAGTAATATTTTAAGTGATTATTGTGTGTCAGCAATATTTTAGTGATTATTGTGTGTCAGTAATATTTTAGGTGATTATTGTATATCGGTAATATTTTAAGTGATTCTTGTGTATCAGTAATATTTTAAGTGATTCTTGTGTATCAGTAATATTTTAAGTGATTCTTGTGTATCAGTAATATTTTAAGTGATTCTTGTGTATCAGTAATATTTTAAGTGATTCTTGTGTATCAGTGATATATGAAGTGAGAATTTTTAGGTGATATAATCAGTAATATATTAAGTTTTATTTATAGAGTATTAAGTACACTTGGGATATTGTGAAATATATGACTATTATTTTGATTTCTTCCCAGTTCATCGAGTATTGAGTTAACATAGCGGACGTTGTTTGTGGGTGTTTTAATGAAAGATATATGTGTGGTACTTAATTTTTTGCAATTCCTTTTAGTGTTTTTTCGTCCTATTATTGGTTAGTTTGAGTATATTTTAAGAGAAAAATTTTTCAAATGGCATTCTTGGGGAAAGCTAAAAAGCAAGATTTAGTTTTGTTGGCTGAGGAGTTAGGTCAAAAGGTATCAGATAAAATGACGAATATAGAGCTAAGGAATATCATAATTGGTAGCAAAGATTACGAAGAAGAGTTCGTTAGAGCTCAGTTATCTGTTATTTTAGAGGAACGCTTGGAAAGGGAAAGTGAGGAGAAAATCCAGCAACAACGCGAATTCGAGTTAGAGAAAATGCGCTTGGAAATCGAAAGATCGCGATTCAATTCTGAAAATTTAAGCCCGCTTAAAACAAGAGTGTTGGTGATTTAATTAAAATCATTCCGAATTTCGACATAAGGGATGGAGATATCGTTCTTTTCCTTACCCTGTTTGAGAGACAAGCGAAACGTATTGGAGTAGAGAAAACGAATTGGGTATCGGCTCTTTTGGCACGCATGCCACCCGATATTACTCAGCTAATACCCAGAGAGTCAGAAGATAAATTTGACAACTATGACTACTACATAAAAGGAGTGTTATTAAAAGGTTCAAGATGAGCCCAGAGACCTTCAGGCAAAAATTCATGAAACATCAGCGCATACCTGCTAGATCTTGGCGTGATTTTGTGTTCGAAATTACGAGTTACTTCGAAGAATGGCTCGATGGAATGGAAGTAAGGGATTTCAAATCATTGAAAGATTTAAGAATAACTGATCAGCTCAAAAAACGCGTGCCGGGGAGATAAGAGAGCATTTCGTGGATGAATGGGCCAAATTTTATGAACCATTTGTTTTGGCAGACAAATTGGACGGCTACGAAAGTGTTCGGTCGAGTGTCAAGAAAACGAGTCAACCTAAAATGTCCCTCAGCAATACGTCAGATTCACGATCTAATATTAAAAAAGAACATGCAATAATTAAAAATGATATTCAGAGTCAAAGGTATAAATTGCCTTTCAAACAAGAACCTAAACAGCCAACATTTAAACCTACTTGCTATTCGTGTGGAAGAGTTGGGCATACCTCGAGGGTGTGTCATGCTAAAATCATAAGAAAACCTCCCCTACTCGCCAGATCAATGCTGTGGAGACCAATGAACATTTTCAAGAACAATCCTCTGCAATTTTAACGGCTAAGGTTGCGATTCCGGTATATTCCCCTGCCAAGGAGGACGAGAAAATAGACGATTTACAGTTTGTCCACATTAAGTGTGGGAATGAAATTCTGAAGGCTGTCATCGACACAGGTGCCCAGATATCCGTGGTAAGAGCAGATGTCGTCGAGGGACAGAGCGTCGATAGTGGAGGGACAATCCAAATAATGTCGGCGTTTGGGGAACGTGAAGTAACCGAATTGAAGATTTTCAACCTGAAAATCGACGACTTCAGACACGGGGTAGTACCCATTATGTGTGCAGTTTCTAAAAGGCTAGTTAACGACATGTTAGTCTGTTCGTCTGCTTATGAAGCGCTGTTAGAAAACGCGTGCAGTTTATTCACAACCCCGCAAACTCCTACGTATCTTCAAGGGCAGTTGAAGGTATTACTGCAGATGATCCAAAATCAATTTCCAGCCAAGAAATGACCCGAGAAACTTACCCCTCTGAGATTTACATACAGTCTGTGAGCAAAGCAAATGAGGAAGAACAACTTCCGGAGGGAAGGGAAACGCGTAGTACATTCATAAAAATGCAAAGGGAAGATGACACATTAAAGAAACTCTGGAGTCTTGCAGAACAACAAAAGAACTCAGTAAAAATACATAACGGAATATTGGTACACTCTGAATATATTTGTGGAGAGAACATCGATCAGGTAGTACTACCACAATGTAAAAGAGAAGAAGTACTCAAAATGGCGCATGACGTCCCTCTTGGTGGACATCTGGGGGAGCAGAAAACTAGGCAAAGAATAAAGTATTCATTTTATTGGCCGACAATAAAACAATATGTCAAACGATTTTGTGAAAGTTGTAAGATCTGTCAGCTTCGGAAGCCTATCACTTACAGAGATCGGGTTCCAATACAACCATTGGTCAGACCCGAAATACCCTTTGAAGTATGGAGTGTGGACTGTATTGGGCCGTTGGAACCTCCTTCGAGAAGGAACCATCATTTTATTATTTGCGCAGTTGATTTAGGCACGAGATGGGCAGAGGCCCTACCTGTCAAGGAAATAAGCGCCAAGACTACGTGCAACGTCCTTCTGAAAATTTTCACACAAACAGGTTTTCCGAAAATGATCTGTTCTGACCAAGGTACTAATTTCACCTCAAAACTTGCTGAAGTGTTTCTGAGTGTTATGGGGGTTTCACCACGTTTTTCCACTCCAGGGCATCCTGAAAGTATGGGTGCCGTGGAAAGGTGGAACCGCACATTGAAGGACATGTTAAGTAAGAATGTTCAAGAACATGGGTCCGATTGGGATCTCCATCTTCCTTTCTTGTTATTCGCATATAGGGAAATACCCCACAGTAGAACAGGCATGTCGCCATTCCAATTAGTATACGGACGTTTGCCTTCGGGACCCATATCTCTTCTCAAGGAAGTGTGGGTTGGAGAAAGAAACATCCCAACTACTCTCTCCCGTTCAGTGGAGAAGTATCTGGAAGACTTAATAGAAAAGCTAAGAAAGGCTCATGAAATAGCAGCTGAGATGGCGGAAGCGACTCAAAATAATTACGCGTCATACTATAACTTACGATCCAGGGAAAAGCAATTCAAGGTAGGAGATAAAGTTCTGGTACTACTTCCGTCTTCTACTCATAAATTGATGAAAACATGGATAGGTCCAGCTACGATAATTGAAATAACTAGACCGTATCCCGCGAAAGTTGAATTAGATGATGGGGGCATAAGAGAGTTACACTTCAATAAATTACGTCCTTACATAGCAAGAGTGGGACAAGTTGGGTTGATCTTCGATCAAGACTCAGATTTCGGGGACCTTCATTATGCTCCAACAGATATGGCTGTAAGATTTATGGGAGATGTTACAGATCACATAAGCAGTGATTGCCAAGAATTAGATGATGTTCAGTGACTGGAATTATTGAATACTCTCGGAAAATTCTCCAGTTTGTTTAGTTCACTTCCTGGCTTAGCAAAAGTAAAGGGACATAATTTGAAACTGAAACCGGATTTCACCCCAAAAAAGATGCACCCTTACCGCATACCTATTGCTTTGCAGCAAGAAGTCGATCGTCAGATCAATGAGTTACTGCACCTCAAACTCATCGAACCGAGTGAAAGTGAATGGGTGCATCCAATTGTTTGTGTATCCAAAAAGAACGGAAGTATCAGACTATGTGTTGACTACAGACATTTGAATAGTTTCACTATTGCAGACGCATACCCTATGCAAAATGCAAAGGATCTTCTGTTTGAAGTGGGCCAAGCTAATTATATAACCATTCTAGACCTAACAAAGGGCTACTGGCAGATTCAATGGCAGAGGAGGCAAAGCCTTACACGGCCTTTGTGACTCATCATGGTCATTACCAATTTTGTGTTATGCCTTTCGGGATGAAGAACGCCGGGAGTACCTTTCAAAAGTTATGGATCAGGTGCTAGTGAAACCCCGGGCATATTGTCGATCATATATCGACGATGTAGCAGTTTTCTCCAAAACATGGGAACAGCACATAAAACATCTGTGTGTAGTATTTCAAACGATTCAAAGGGTCGGATTCACGATTAACCTTAAAAAGTGCAATTTCGCAAGAAGACGTGTGAAGTTTTTAGGGCACGTTGTCGGTTCAGGGCAACATTCCCCAGATCCCGGAAAGGTTGAATCAATCAAAAATATATCTGTACCAACAACGAAGAAAGAAATACGAAGTTTCCTGGGTTTAACTAGCTACTATCGGGAATATATCCCAAACTTTGCTTCTTTAGTCTTGCCATTAACAGAACTGACAAAGAACCGAGAGAGTTCCGAATATAATCCCTTGGAATGAAGTTGCCGAACAAGCTTTTACAAAATTAAAGGCACAACTGGTAAAAGCACCATCTTTGTATACACCTCATCTATCAAAACCTTACCAACTATACACGGATGCTTCAGCGACTGCAATCGGCGCTTGTTTGTCTCAAAACGATGAAAAGGGTAAAGAGAACCCAATTGCATTTTCAGTAAGAAACTGATCAAAACTCAAACTCGGTGGGCAACCATAGAGCGTGAGGCTTATGCCGTAATAGAGGCATTGAAGCGCTTCGATAGCTGGATTTTCGGGGCCGAAATTGAGGTGATATCAGATCACAACCCTCTGACTTACCTAACCTTAACAACTCCTCAAAGTGCCAAACTAACTCGATGGGCATTAGCCCTCCAAAGATATAATATTGCTATTTGTTTTTTTGATGAAAGGCATATGTAATTGGCTTGTGATCTGTGTAAATAACAAAATTTTGTCCTTCGAGAAGATGTTTAAACTTTTTGACAGAAAGATATATTCCTAATAATTCTCTATCATAGGTACTGTAATTTTTCTGTGCATCGGTTAATTTTTTAGAAAAAATGAAATCGGTTTCCAATTTCCAGCTTCAAATTGCTGTAACACTGATCCGATTGCAAAATTGGAAGCATCAGTAAATAAAGCCAATTGTAAATCAGGGTCAGGAAAGCTTAATAAAGTAGCATTTGCAAGATCTTGTTTACATTTTTCAAAATTTTCTTTAGCTTCTTCTGTCCAAAGAATTTTTGTCTTGTCATTCTTTCTTGAACCTTTTAAATACTCGTGAAGAATAGCTTGATTTTTAGCAGCATCTTTTAAATATCTTCTATAAAAGTTAATGAGTCCAAGGAAAGTTCTCAAATCACGAATTGTTTCAGGTAATTTGTATGACAAAATTGCATCTACTTTCTCTGGAAGTGGCTTAGATCCCTCTGGTGTAATCAAGTATCCTAGAAATTCCAGATGAGTTACTCCCAAAGTTGACTTGGAGATATTCACTCGAAGACCATGTTTTTGTAACAGATCAAACACAAGTTTCAAATGAGTTTTATGTTCTTCTTCAGTTTCGGAGGCTACTAGAATGTCATCGAGGTATGGGAAAACAAATTCTAGTCCAAATAAAACTTCATTGATAAAGCGCTGAAAAGTAGATGGTGCATTTCTTAACCCAAAGCTCATAACATTAAACTCAAATAAGCCAAATGGTGTTATTATGGCTGTCTTTTCCTTATCTTCTTCAGCAATTGGTATTTGAAAATATGCTTTGAAGAGATCAATTTTAGAAAATATTCTTTTCCCCTTCAAAATATGGTGAAAATCTTCAATACGTGGAATTGGATAACGGTCAGGAATGGTTTGAGCATTTAAACGTCGATAATCACCACATGGTCTAACACTTCCATCTTTTTTATTCACAAGATGTAGTGGGCTTGCCCATGGAGATTTAGAAGGTCGAAGGATATCATTATCTAACATAAATTTAAATTCTTGCTTGGCTATTTCTAATTTTTTAGAATCCAATTGACGAGCTTTTGAGTAAACCGGTGGGCCTTTAGTAGCAATATAGTGTTTAACATCATGTTTTGTATTAGTAATTAATAAATTTGGTTTCATTAAATCTGGAAATTGTAATAATATATTAGAAAATTTTGATGTTTTATCCATTATGTTAATTTTATTTTCTTGCAAAATAGAAGAAATCTCACCTGTAACATGAAGGTTAGTTATTCCATCTATTAACTGCTTGTTTCGGATGTCAATTAACAAGTTAAATTTATTTAAAAAATCGGCTCCCAAGATTCCTTTACTAACTTTGGCAATTATAAACGGAAATAAAAATTCTCGACGTAATCCCAAATCAATATTTAGCACTTTAATTCCATAGGTTGGAATTTCTGTTCCGTTTGCTGCAAATAATTTGTAATCCGATGGTTGTTTATTTTTAGATGTGGCTGGTATTATTGAACAATCAGCTCCACTATCTACCAGGAAGTGCAAATTTGTCGTTCGATCTTTGACGAATAATCGAAATTTGCGACAGGCTTTATAATCTTCTGCAGCAGAATTTGTCGCAATATTTACTGCAGACTGAAGTTTTCCGTATTCTATTCCATGTACAAGGCGGGCTGCACTTTTCAGGTTTGCATCGAGCACCGAAACGGAAGTGAAAATAACAATATTTTCCTTTGGGGTCGAAACGTTTCCGAGAACGACTTCGGGATTTAGGATGAAAACTATTGCGTTCTTTCGTTCTTGATTTGTGGAGAATGCTGAGTTGACATATTTGTTCCTCTAGGCTTTGAATTCTGTTGAGAAGAAGCTGGTCTCTTGACGACGTTGCTTCACCACAGTCTAAAGATTTTCCAGTTGCAAAAATCTCTGTTCTGGGAGTCATATCAGATATTTTATCAGCCATTACTGCCAATTTGCTTAAATTCTCATCACTGACAACCAAAATATTTTTAATGGACTCAGGAAGCTTTTCTAACCACAAAGTTTTAATTAAATTATCCGAAATATCGGACGTTGCAACAGTTTTCAATTTCTGCAACAGCTGACTAGGCTTCATATCACCAAGTTCAATTCCAGTTAACAGTCGTTTTATGCGAAGATTTTCACTTTCTTTAAACAGACTGAGTAATCTGTTTTTCGAGTCCGTGTACTTCGTATCACTTTTGCTATTGACAATGTCCCAAATATTCTCGACGTATTTTGGTTCTAATTGCGATACCAAATAATGGAATTTCGTTTCTTCTAAAGAAATTCTTGATATCTGGAACTGAGCCTCTACTTGGTAAAACCAAATTTCTGGCCTGTCAGTCCAAAACGGCGGTATTTTTATGCTGACGGCGCTCATTTCCAAATTCTTCGAATCTTCGTTAAGCATTATAACAGATGATAATTATGATTAAATTTTATGCAATATTTAAATAAAATTGTTCCGGGTCACCAGTTTGTTATGAACGTTTGGTTCTATAACATTTAAAAAATAGAAAGTTGGTTCAAAGAATTCGAAGAGCACGTTTATTCCATTAGGCTTAGCTGAGCTAGCACCAAAACATTGCAACAAGTCTAATCAAAATATACCGACTGTTGCCAATCGGGTAATCTGAAGAAGGATACAAGAAATTGTTTCCAGATTTACAAATATAAATATAAATACAGTTTGATTACATAAAATACAAAATATAGTAAATTGCAAATGCCTAAATATAAAATTCATTTTAAAATTAATTATTTTTCAAATTATAATGTTCTATAATTTTATTATATTTTTCTTTGTTGAGTTTAATAATATTTGTCTCAACACAAGCATGACACTCATTTATCGACCCACTGAAAGGATGAAAGGCTGAGTCAACCATGCCCAGCCCAGGGTTTGAAACTCGCACCTGTGGTGTGGAAGCGTGATGCACGACTACTCAGAGCTTCAATATTATTCCTAAAATAATATAGTATTTTCTGTGTATATGTGTGATCAGCTTATACTTTTATCAACATTGTAAAATCTTTAAAATGTTTTACTTTGAGTGAGATTCAACGAGTTTGAAAACTAACGTTTTGTTCAAAATCTGTATGCCATCTATAAAATGTATAAAGTTTTTATTACATTTTATAGCATCAGAGAATCAATGTTAATACTTATATAAAAAAATTTCTCTTAATTTTACCTTTTTCTATTACAAAGTGGTAAATTTTTACACAGTCTTTAAAATCTTAAGAATAAGTTAAGTGAATATTATCAGTTATAATTTCTTTCTTTGCCATATAAGAAAATTTTTGCATCTTAAAACAAATTTCCTTCAATCCAACAAATTTTAATTTTTAAAATCCTGAAACTCAATGTCAGCATCTCTTTTGTTTTCCAATTAGGTTGTATTACGATGACTTAATGCAAAGGAATAACCTTCGCATTCGAAATAATCCAATCAAAAAAGCATGCGTTATTGCATATTAGAAATCATTAATTCCGTACAAACTCACCCACCCCACCAAAAAAATTTATTACTACAGTTAATAATAAAACTTGTTACTTATTGGAAACTTAAATAGTTTTTCAATGTACATTTCATGATCATACTATAATTTCAAATATTTTTCCTCAGTTCCTTATGTATATAAAAATAAGCTAATTTTAAAAAAAAATAGCGCTTAAAAATCCTATTCACATTTGAGCAAAGAAATTACATCGATTAAAAATGAAAAGGAAGTATATTAGCTGATTTAAATGTAATCATAAACAAGTATTACAGACATGAAAAATTAAAAACAATATTACTTTAGAATATCACTAATTAGGATTGATATCAATGAAGTTTAAAAGGAAATGTAAATTTTTCTTAACCAATTCGTAAGAAAATAAAGATAAACTAAATTGCATTTAAGGTTGATTAGCATTATAGTTATATATTTTTCGGATCTTAGGAAATAAAAATTTTGGCATATCCGGTCTAAAGGAAATGGGTGGAGTCGGAACTTCCTCAAGAATGTGTTGGCCGTCTCTTATCCCTTCCCCTAGAAGCAAAGGGAAGCAGATGTCTATCTCTTTTATGGCCCCTAAATTTCTGCCAACAGAGTGAGGGAGGTCTTTGGTTATTCGTAGTGTCATTGAATATACGTCACACAGGCTATAAAGAAATATTTGTTTTTACTTTTTCTTACACTGTGATATACCCCTTACAATTATAACTAATTAAATCGGGATCCAGGTTTATCGTAGTCATGCTATATCAAATACATTCTCTATACGTTTGAAACAAATTTTGTTACATAATGCTGTATTTTTCTTTCTTAACTAAATTATCACAAAAATAAATCCCAGCCAATAATACAGTGGCTTGCAGATATCTTCCAACATTAAAATACAGAGAACAGAATACTATGCAAAAGTTGAAATAAAAGCAAACTTCGGCATTTTCGATAAAATTATTGAAAATGGTGTTTTACCAAATTTAATGCAGTCGCATACTATTGAAATTGAGGCACCACAAATCTAATGTTTCCGTGTTATTTAGCAACCAATATCACAATTAGTGAACAATGTATTATATTCTAATTTTAAACTATGTTTTAGATTGCATCATATATATATATATATTCCAAAACTATTTATCAAAATAACAAATGTACTCACGTATGTGATCAGTTGTATTAAATGTGTTAAAAAAATAATGTAGTTTTTGCATTGAATTTACCAAATTTGTTAAGTCATGTGTATCTTACAAGTCCCAATTTCATGTAGCTTATCCTCTTTTTGTATGATATTTGGTTATTTGCAAGCTTCTTTAAAAAGTTTATATATATATATATATATATATATACAGTAGCGCGCACAGGAATTTTTCAAGGGGGGTCCGGGGTCGAAAGTTCACCATTCTTGTATCAGGCTCCTTTTGATTTTGTCGATTTTCGCGAGCAAAACACAGTAAAAAACTAATTATTGAATAAATAATTAGCATTAATTAATAAAATTAATCATTAATAACAAATACTTAATTAAATTTTACGTACTATATACTTAGAATTATAATCAATAGGAAAAAAATCAAGGGCTTTGGGGGGCGGACCCCCCTTATGTGCGCCACTGTATATATATATATATATATATAATGCAATTATTTATGAAATTAAATGGCCTTTTATTTCAGAAAAATGCTACAGTTGCAATTTGATAAAAATTATCTGTGTCATCACCCATTTTGCGATATTCAATGCTTCACCATATTCTTTATCACTTTGCGTGATTAAATTTTTATACGTCATTATGATCTAGGATTGGCATAATTTACTGTATTTAACATTACATGAAAAGCAATTGATTTACACTAGAGGACTGTGAATATTATCTTTGACTCAAAAGTAATTTTTTCCCCACTTCAGTATTTATCAAAAAGAGCACGGAAGAATAACAAATAGAAGTAATACTATTATAGGGTTGAATAAATAAACTATTTTCAGAGTATATGCATGTCTTGAAGAGTTAAAAAGCAGAAAAATAAGATTATCATCCTTACCCCCCAGACACTAATAAGCAAGAATCACGCTTTTATGACTGTCTAAAAAGTTTGGGAGGAGGGTTGGAACTCAATAATTAAATTAAACAGGAATTTAAGTATGATGTCCATTATATAGGTAAACGTGTCTTAAAATTTTAGGGACATTCTTAGAAATAAAATTTTATTTTTATAATTAGATACATTTCTATGGAAAAACTCTATTTAAATTATTTAAAATTAGCAAGGGTATAAAATTACGGCCGGAAAATCTCGTAAAAAATTCAAATCACTTTTCATAAAAAAAAAAAAAAAAAATTAAAACATGCTCTGTATACTTAAATTAATATAAATTTAGAAGTGCTCTTTTTTTTTAGTAATTTGTCAATAATTGGCCGTATGATTTTTAACATAGTAGAAAATGCATCCCTTGTATTTAAAATAATTTACTGTAAAGAAACAATTGTGGTTTCTATTATTGCTAAGGTAAAAAATATTTCAATAAACCTTTTCGTTCATTTTGTAGGCATTTAAATAAGGGAATTTATTTTTAATTCGGCGTTTAGTATAGTTATTTTAGAAGAGGAAACCATAAGAGAGTATCCTATGGTTTCTTACGGAACAAGAATTCTTGCATTTTAAATTTGTGAATTTTTAACTTTCTCTTTATAAAAAAACTTATTGCGTGTACATTAAGCATAGCGTGTAGAGAGAATTTAGGCTTTTCATACCATTTAATTAAAAACTATAACACAGGCAGTATGTAATTCAATTTTTTGTCTTGTTCGAACTCGAATTTCATTAGGTACAAAAAAGAATTGCTTTCACAAATATGTATTTATATATGAATAATTACTTTAGCGGTAACATATAATTGAAATCCACTTTTTCATTATTCTATTTGGCATAAATTTAGTAACAAATTGAGTCGAGTTTATGCATTATGTGTGTAGATATATGATTATACTATGGAAGGATATATACTAATTTCCGTTTGAAAATGAGTTTAATTTAAAATCTGATCTAGCTTGAAAGTATGAGAAAAAAAAATTGTTTCTAGTTAATTTTGAAAGTCTGCTTTTTTATTTTTACAGAGAGAGAATTTGATATAAAGTGATAAAATATTAAGGTTTTAAAAATTTTCCGTTTATATTAAACAAAAATATTACAGAAACTCCATTCATTGTCAGAGTGAAAACCATAGCTTTCGGTCAATCCGTCATTCAACTTGTATCATTATGAATATATATACATATTGAATTGTTATTAATAAAACAAGTATTTACGATTACGTAGCGATCAAAATGTAATTTGATGACCCACAGAATGAGCGAAACAAATAACCGATTTAATAAAAATCTATCAATGAATATTCAGTGCACAAGCTATCTAAAATTATAAATAAACATTATATTTTGTAGAATAGAGAATTAAATACGAAAATAAGCTTTTCAAATCGCTTTAGTAAACGCTTTTTATTCTGTATCAAAAAAACTTGCCCTTTCGATTTATAGTAATAACATTTGTAAAAGATCCGATAAAATCACTTATTGGTTATATTTAAAATACTTATTCGTAACATCTACAAAATGTACAACAGAGGAGCTGCTTCTGTTTTGAATTTCCGTGCCATGAGTAATCGTATTATCTAAATTCATCCAGTATCGTTTCGTTAAAAACCGGAGCTTCAAAAAACAATCAAACAATAATGTAAGCGCTTTCTGCTCGCAATTGTATTACTTACCACTGCAATTACATAATTAAACTCTTTATTCAAAAAATAATGAACAAATTATTTAATTTCATTTAAAATAAATTTGTTCCATGTATTTAAACTTGCTATTTCGAATGATGGTTATATATTTTTTTGCTTTCGATAAGAATATTGCTTTCACCGTGTGAACAGGTCCACGTCTAATGCGAAAATGAATGATTGGCATCGTATTCAAAGCAAGCGCCGATTTTGGCGAAAAATTTGCTAAGCTCTGTAACCCTGCAGACTGTCATCCCCCTGTTTCCTTCCCTCTCCTCTTCTAAAAAGTGCTCTTTATTTAACGACTTCCATTTGTCAGCCATTGAGATATTTCTGTCATGAGTAATTGTATTATTTAAATTAGTCCAATATTTTTTCCTAAAAAAAACCCGGAGTTTCAAAAAATCATAAAGAATATTGTAAGTGCTTTCTGCTCGATATCGTATTACTTATCACTGCAATTACATAATTCAACTTTTTATTCAAAAAATAGTGAACAAATGAATTATTTAATTTCATTTTAAATAAATTTCGTGCCTGCATTTAAACCTGCTATTTCGAAAGATGGTTACATTATTTTTTATGCTTTCAATAAGAATCCAGCTTTTACAAGTCGAGAGTGAAAATGAAATGTTTGGCATCGTAATTCAAAGAAAGTGCCGATATAGGTGAGAAATTTGCTTAGCTATGTTATCCTGCAGAATGACACCCACCTGTTTCCTTCCCCTCTCCTCTTCTAAAAAAGAGCTCTCTATTTAGCGACTTCTTGAGTTTTGAGTGATTTTCTTTTCTCTGTCATGCCTAACATTTTTTTTTGTGCTTTTTAATATACCATCAAGTTTCCTATTTTCTCTATAAGTATGAAAAATTGAAATACTTTAAAGCTTATATATCTTTATGTTACTATGTTTTTTATATATGATATGCAAATATATATATGTTATGTATCATATATTTTTTATGTAAGATGTAGAAATGTTTTTTTTTCTTTTTGAAGGTATTAAGTACAAATCAACTGTCTTAAGTAGAATTATATTGCAGAGGTCCTTTTGCTTCAGAGTGTAAAAGAAGATTGGGTCGTTTCTTGAAAAAATTATCGTAGAATAAAGAAACGGTAAGGAATATATTCAAGTTATTTTTTTGTATCAAAATATTTATCCTAATTTTGAATGTATGTTTATTTGAATTACTATATTTTACTGGTATAGAACTTGAAAAGTTTTTTTTAATATTCCAAGCATTTAATAATCTTTTGCTCTTAAGCATTAAAAAAAACTGAATAAAAATAAGCATTTAAGTTATCCAACAAAATTTAATAGCATTTTTGTATTTATTTCTCATTTGAGAAATATTTTTTGAAAATAAATTGTCAAAATGTGAAAACTCGTTAACTTTGTATAACCTGTAATCTTAAAATTGAAAATATTCAAGTACAATTATTCTTCAAAGCAAACTCATTATTAATATCAGGAGAACTACGAGTTTTTTATTTTTGTAAGATGATTCAAGTGAAGATGTTTGTTGTCTGACATTTGATTTTAGGTTAATTTTCACTCTTTACGCAATTTTAGTTTTAGGAAAAGTGTAATAAAAAGACAGAAATTTTATTTATTTTTTTCATGAACAGGTATTCATATGTCACTTTCTTAAAATATCTTTACATATTTATTCCATTGAAATAGATGGAAAAAAAAATGTCGGAATTTTGTTCTAACCCATGAAAGTGGCATGTTTTTAAGAGTTTATTCAAAAGTCTCAAGTAATCAATCTGCCATTTATTCACAACGTGAAATTACTTTTTTTTTTTTTAAAAAAACCAATTAACCTAAATTTGCTCATAAAAAACAATGAATAAAGATATGTTAGATAACTATAAATATTTTTACATTATGTAAGGCATTTCAGTCTTAATGAATGTAAAGTTTGATTTAATTTTTCGAATAGATTTAAAAGGAACACACGGACAAGTCTCACTATCATTGATATTATAAATTATTTAAGGACCTATGTTGAATATTTATTCTTTTTGCTTTTGTATTTATGTCATCTGTTTCTTCCCATTGTTTTTAACAATTATTTGAATTTATAATTTTGAAATTATGAATGAGTATAGTTTCAAGTCATTTAGTTTCTAAATGTGGATCTCATTTCCTAAAAAACTGTTATAACATACCTTTTAGAACTGAAATTTTTTAGAATGGTCGCATTTATGACACATTAACCCTCTAACCGGATAGCACGGAAAATTCCGTCAGTGTAAAGATGCTTGAAAATGGACTGCACGGATTTTTCTGCCTTCAAGTAACGTTTTCAAAAGCGGATTGGCCGTACTTTTCTGAAATCCTTTCCCCCTTTTAAGGTTTAACAACTTGAAAGATAATGAGGGACGGAGGAAGCAACACAGCAGGAGTTTTATGGCTCGCAAGGAACCCCGTGTTTTGACCCTGAAGCAATCGTAAAAAATCGAGGGGAAAATTTCTTTAGACCCCAGGAAGTGTTAATTTGTTACCTCGTTTTTTTAAAGTTTTGTAAAGTCCCAACGCATAAGTAAAATATGTTACAATTCCCTTTTGGTTTCATATTAATTTGAAACTGTAACAAGTTGGGGCGTGTGTCAGTGCAATCTGCTATTTTATATACCGTATTTTCCTGTATATAATCCGCGGATTATGTGTTAAAAAAGTTTCAAATTTCGTTGTGCGGATTATACGCCGCGGATTATCTGAGAAAAAACATTCTCCATCAGAAAAGTTAACAAAGTTTTGAAAGAAATGCTGTTTATGTTTTATAAAATAAATAATAGATGGCGCTTTCACGACTCGGCTGACGTATTACGGCCATAATTAGTGTTTGTCCAATTACTTTCAATAACGGGTCGGTTCCTCGGAAGGAAATAGCAGTTACTAGTCGCTGGCGTCATTTACAACTTTGTCTTGACTAGAGGTGTTGCATCCTTTGAAAGTTTTTTATCATGATGAAGCGCGTTAGCTATACTGCAGACTTCAAATTAAACGCTGTAGAGAAGTCAGAATCGAGAAGCTGCAAGATTTTTCAACGTTGACGAATCGAATATTCGTTTGTGGAGAAGGAACAAAACTTCGAAAATTGCGATAGACGTAAAAGGGCCGATCGTCGTGGAAAACCTCACTGGCCAGAATTGGAGGCAGAAATAAATAAATGGATTTTAAAAGAAAGGGACGATGGGAAAGCTGTCTCGACAGTTAGCATCAGAATGAAAGCCCGGGAGTTATTGCACGCGAAATGGTCGTTCAACGGTCGGACAGAAATTACCTGATGACTGGGAAAAACAATTGGACGACTTTTTTGACATTTTGCAAGCAAATTATTGTTGAAAATAATTTTACAGAGGATTTGATTTTTAATATGGACGAAGTTCCATTATCATTTGATATTCCACCAACCAGACCTTCGACGTTCAAGGAGCAAGATTATTCGCCGCCAAAACTGCCGCGGATTATATGATGTTTTTTTTTTTTTTTTACTCAAAAAAAAGGGCTCTGCGGATAATACGCCGCTGCGGATTATATACAGGAAAATACGGTAGTTAGACAAATTATCTTTTTTAAGTATATTCTTTAGATTCATTTTTCTTATTTTAATTAAAGCTTTTAGTTTTTGAAACATGATAATTTTATTATAAGATACCGAAAAAATTAATAAAACACCAAACTCTTTAAAATTTGGAACCTTTTCAATTTTCCAACCACTAAAAATGAATAAATTTAAACTTCATCAAATCATTTGAAACATTTTCTTACACTTTGATAAAAATAATAACGAAAAAAAAAACTAATTAAGATTTATTAGTTTTTTAGATTTCAAAGCCTAAGTGTTCAGGTAAGTTTAAGTACAGTGCCTAGTTATATATTGTTAAAATACACCGAATTATATTTGAATTTTAACTTCAGTTTACATCAAAGACAACATGAATGAAGATTTTCACTAATTTTTTTTTATAACTTGAATGTTTGAATAAATGGTAATCAAAAATATACGGAAACATTTACAGTAGACATTTATGCATATAAATAAACATAAAAATCAATTTTAAATTCGAGCTATTGAAAAACATTCGAATTATATATTGTTTAAAAATATCTATTTATACAAAATACCTCAACATTTATCTTTTTCAAAGGCTAACTGAATAAGTAATTAAAATCTGGATATTTTTTGAAATCTCGACCTTATAAAGCTAGAAATTTTATGTTAGAAATTCCATTTGAAATTTCGAAAAAATGTATCGCGCAGTTAAAAATTATTTACCATAAGTTTTAGCAATTGTTTGAGTATAATAAAAATTTCAAATTTTATTATATAGCTTCTTTGGTATCTTTTAATATATTTCGGCCGCGGTAGCCGAGTGGTATAGGTATCGGAACGTGGCTTGCTTTGTCACGAGTTCGAGCCCAGTACTACTAAAGACCCGCCGTGTAGGGCAGCGATGCATGTTAAATCTGTCGAGAGCTAAAACGTCCTTCCTTTGGTGTGGTGTGGTAGTTAGGAGAGGGGGTGCCAGCTCAGGTGTCGTCCACGTCACTTGACCATTTTTCAAAATTACGTGGTCCGTCGCCAAAAGCCCTCGTGTAGCTGAACAGTGCGACGTTAATATTCAATCATTCATTTAATATATTTCGAAGATTTCATACAATTCAGTTGAAAACTGCATGCTAAGAGCAAAAAATATACTAAAAAAATTGATGAATATACAATTACAATAAATTCTTACATAGAGAAGCAAAACTGAGAAGCTAAAGCGTAGGAATAAAAAAATTTGAGTATATCTGAAGTAGTTTTCGAAAGATTTATTTTAAAGTTAAGAAAATTTGTGTGCGTTATGTTATACTTAATATTAATTAAATGGTTAAAATAATGTGTTAATATTAGTCATGTAATCGTTTGATGACACATTCATATACTAATAAAAATTATCATTTTCATTGATGCGAATGTCAAGAATTTTATGTAATTTTAAATTCAGATTAAGATATTCATGTAGAATATATAAAACAACCATCTAAAATACATGAAAAATGCAGTCTGCTATAAAATGATCTTGACAAAAACAAAATCCGGCATTTTCACTTACTATGACAGAGCCGGCTTAGTCAGGGGCGATCTGGAAAAACAGAGAGAACCGCGGTTTTTTGATGGAAGCTGCTCTAGCTTTTAAAGTTCCCAGGAAAAATTATATATATATAAATTACAAATGCAAAAATAAATCTTGTAATTTTCCATACATTTTTATAACAACGAATTGTGGAATTGGCTTCCAATACATTGTTGTGTTTGACAATATGTAAGGTAACCAACCCTACTTTAGATAGATTTGTACTACTTTTCGTAACCGTATTCCTTTTAAAATTAATTCGTGCAGCCGAAATACACCTTTTGCACCCTTAAAAATTTATGTAAACTATAACGGTTAATTTTAATTTATGCAACTTGTGAAATGTTCATAACTAACCATTTCCGTCTAAATAGTGTACATGAAAAAAAAAGTTTGGACTCCCTCATTCATTAGGGATTTATATAAGATTCTAACATTAAATTTTAATTTTCACCGAATAAGATCGAGTGGTAGTGTATCATGCTTCCACACCACAGGTCTGGGGTTCTCTTAACGGGCTGCGCAAGGTCGACTCTGCCTTTCATCCCGCTACATTGGGTCGATAAATGAGTTCCAAGCTTGCTTCGGGTCTTAATCACTGAAGGTCTCTGTTCAGACAGACCACCAAATCGGGACATCTGTTCATGCACCTCAGTGTCCAATGGTCACGTGCATTATGATGGGCACAGTAGTTCCTGGCCCTCATGGATTGTTGTGCCACTGAGTTTGAGTCTTAAGTTTGAGGATTACCTCACTTTAGGGATACCCCTTAGATAAACATGTATTTCCACTCATTTGCAATTAAACATTTTTCTTTCAATTACGTTTATTTCAGAAGGAAGTTTGATTTTTCAAATGTATTTGCTTAATAACATGTATATTTGTGTATTATATTAAAAATTTGATCAATCCAAAATTACATGTTTTTAGCTTCTCTAAAAGCTTTTAGGATTTTACAACTGATCTTACAATCCATATACGTTTTACAGTAGTATATTTAAAAATGATAAAGATATTTTTACGACTGTGTGAGCTGTTATGCTTCGTTTATAAATATAAAAAATTACATTCAGCTACAGTTTTTAAAATGTACAGAAATAAGTGGAGAAACAGGATACACTTACATATTATGAATATTTTTGACTGCAGTAAGATATATTTATATTTCAGTTTCTTTACAATTTGAATAGAAGTTGTAAGCCACACACACACACACACATTTTGCGAATAGTTTGATATTGAGTATAAACCCATAGGCTGTTTAATATTGTAAAGTGTTTTACTTTGATACCAGCACACATTAAAATAAGGCTCATTTGCAGTTATATGATCAGCTTCAGTGATATTTAAATTTTCAAAAATAGTCTACACGTACGAAAACATTCTTTCACAACCGCACACCACATCTCATACTATATCTTCCCTACAGCAGGAAATATTTGTGTATACTGAAAAATTTAATACAGGATACATTTCCAAGTGTTAAATTTGTTTTTAAAATTTGGTATGAATACATTGTGGAACTGTCGGTTAAAACTTCACTGAACAAAATTGTTTTAAGTATACTGTTTTGAAAGACAAGATTAATTAGGAGAACTTTTCTCACAATAGAATTTGTAATGACTGAATTGTGTGAAAATGTAGTTATCGATGTGTGACATTTATCCTTGTAATAAAAGAAACAGAAAGATAAGAAATTTAACTTGAGTAGAAAATGGTTAGAAGTACTGTCATGCGCATTTGAAGAAGTATATCCCCCATTAAAATTAAAAATTATTGACTGAATGTGTGTTATGTCCATCACAAATGCCGATGTAGAAAAGATATTTTTATTTAATACAAGGAGTTCGAAAAGGAGAGCACTAGGAATGAAAATTTAGATTTTTTTCCGAAAAATATTCAGTTAACATAAAAATATCATTTATATGATTTAAATTTAAATAAATTAAAAGTATTGAAATCATTTTCTATGTTATTCTAAATTAAAAATATAATTGAATAGAGAAAGATCTGTTTTATTTCATAAATATATGCACCATATTAATTGTCTTATTGTAAAAAAAAAAAAGATAGGGGGCCTTTACTCTTTTTTACCTCATAACTTTTTTAAAAACAGGAAAGTAAGCGCGTTTTCTTACTCTCATATTCAAAAATGAATACAGGATGCTTTTTCTGGTTCAAATTGCAATACCAAAATATTTTTTTTTTAATTTTTAAAAATTGACAGAAAAATAAATTTTGTTTGAAGAAAATATAACTATTTTTCATCTTTTAACACGCCATTTATTTCATGTTTTTTTACCCTGCATTTTAATTTAATTTTACTGTGACTGAATCTATGGGGAAAACGACAGAGTGGAACTACGGTTTTCATACAAGATAGCCCAAGGCAACAACAGCTAGCTGTAAACGATTGCTATCCTGGTTCTTACTGATTAAAGATGCCGAACCAAGTCATAAAGTTCTCCCCTTTCGACCTCCCAAGTTTTAAAAGGGGGAAAGAATTGAAGTTGCACTTTTGTAGGGAATAGCAATATAAGAGTAAAACGTTTTCGAATAACTTTTCAGGAGGATTGATTGATTGATTGAATATTAACGTCGCACTGTACAGCTACACGAGGGCTTTTGGCGACGGACCACGTAATTTTGAACCATGGTCAAGTGACGTGGACGACACCTGAGCTGGCACCCCCTCTCCTAACTACCACACCACACCAACGGGAGGACGTTTCAGCTCTCGACAGATTTAACGTGCATCGCTGCCCTACACGGCGGGTCTTTAGTGGTACTGGGCTCGAACCTGTGACAAAGCAAGCCACAGTCCGATACCTATACCACTCGGCTACCGCGGCCACTTCAGGAGGAAGGTATCCAGTTAGAGGGTTAATTAAAAATTTTTACACTTTAATCACAAGCATAGCGAGTGAGGACCAGTATCAAAATTCCTTGGGTGCCTTTTTTTTTTTTATATGTGAACTTTGTTAATAGAGCATTAATAATAATTCACAATTTCTTGCTTACACATGTTAGGGCCCACATATTGATATGGTAGTAGCTATGTCTTGAATTTATTAATAAATTTGGGGACTTCTCTCCTGCTTTTTGTTTCTTATACTACTTTATATTCAGAAATAGCATCCTGAAGATGTTTTATTATAGATGTGATTTGTATTCAAGTGGAATTGCATATTTCTTGTTACTGTCACAATAATCGTGTGAATCGATACTTTTCATTTTTCCTTTTTTTTTACTCGCGGAAATGAGTGAAATACTGTTTAGTCACAATACGCCTTATTATGTGAATTCTATTGTATAGTTGAATTTTCTGTAACCGCCATGTGTATGTTCTTGCCTTTTAAATGACGTGATGAACCCAATGCACTGAAAACTGAGTCTGATTGGGCTTTTTCCATCTCAACAATTTCACTGCTGGGGTAGTAGACATTAACAGAAATCCAGAATCAAAGAGTGCCGGTAACATGAGATCTTTTGGTAATTAAATTTTAAATGGTTTTTCTCAGTTTCTCATTGTTTGTTTCTTTATAAATCAATGGGTTTTGTTTTCAAAGGTTACACAATATGTGTAACTTCTTTTGAAAATTTCAAATTGAATGATGAAAAGGTAATTAGAAATAAGTGTTGTGTTCTAAAGAACTCCTAAATGTATTTCATTAAAAAATTTAGGTATTTATATATCATTGAAAATATTAATATACTTTTACATAAGCACCTGATATAAAATTTATTTTGGACAATGTGAGCATTTTAACTTATATATTGCTGTGTTTTTTCACATCCTATTATACTTCTGTATTAATTCAACATAAAATTCATTCAAATAAATGTTTATATTTTACTATACTTACTATAGGGGCGCTGCAAATGACAGATTTATCTCACAATGGCTTTTTTTGACCGTTTTCCTGTGCTATCCCTTCAAAAGATGGCAATGACAAAGTTAGCCATAACTGTGTGCTGTGATCCCGAAATCCTGGACTTAGTGAAAGAATATGGATGTGTCTCATTCGTTTTTCCAAGTAAAGAAACCCACTTATATCTGGGTGTGAAAAGTTTGAAAAATGAAGTCTGGATTCAGAAGGATTCTCGAAGTATAATTGGGTTTCCTGTCGTCTTCTTATGTCAAGATATAAAAAATAATAAACATAAGATGAGAAAGAATATTCTGCCTTTTGCGAGATGGGAGGAACTTGTCAAAAAGAGGATATCCTCATTGCCACATCTTTTAAAGCATGAACTACTCGACGTGATTCGCTCATTTAGTGTTGAAATCGATAAATGGTTCAAGTACCATTCTCAAGATTGGCAAAGTTTCTCAGGAATTGCATGCAGTGCCCTATACGATTTTCAGTGGAATTCGCTTGGAAAAATCGATCGAGTGAGAACTGCTAGTGCATTAATAGTAAACGAGATGTTAGATATCAAAGATCGTTGCATTCTAGCCTCCCTTTACGGTTTAATGGATAAGGTAACAATTGGAAAAAATGTACCAGTCGGAATTGGTTCGATGTGTTCATTCTTAGCTGAGACAGCAATTGAATTTCATAAAGAAATGAATCTGTCTCTTGATGGAATCCATTATAACTGCTTAATGCGACAAAACTTGTTTACCGCAGTAAGCTCTGAGCAAAAGGTGTCGTTTCTAAACCTTGCTTTGTTGAAGGAATGCTTGCCATACAATGATTTTCTATTTTATATGTCAAATATGGGAAACGAGGACAGAAAGGCAGTTTTTAAAACAAGTTGTCTTAAAATTTTACAACTTCTTTTAGACTGGCCCTTACAAGGTGAGTTTTTAAATGCTGCAGAACATTTGTTGCCGTATTTCACTGAAATAGATTTTATTGGAATGTTAAATGTAATCGTATACGAACGAATTATGTTACACCGGAAAGATTTCAACTACATTGATCTCTTGAAAGAATTCTGGTCTCTAAGCCCATCCCATTTAAAAGAACCTATAAATATTTATCCCATATATGAACCACTTATGCTTATAATAAACTTCCCTGTGGATGAGATCTTTCCAAGTGAGCAACTTCTCCAAAGTTACGAATGGGATAATTTGACATTCAGATGCTGTGGAGTTAGGTATAAATTATTCAGAAATCTAAATGGGGCTTGTATTGGCGACTTTCAACATGATCGTCCACCTATATTTACTGATACTTCTTCATTTCATAAATGTCTGAAGAGAAAATATAACCTGCGTAGCTCCGTAGCTGAATCAATATGAGTAGCTTATTTCAGTGTTCTCATGATATTACATTTTCCTATATTAGTGCTTTTTAAAAATCACATTTCGCGAAAGAAGTACCTTTCATTTGATCATTTTATTCACCTACTCTGCTCTGCATTCCATCTTTGCTAAAAGAATTTACCAAATTAAGGTCTGTTTAACCTCAAGACCTGTGGCCTCATTGTCTACAAATTTTATAGGTGTTAGAGCCCTTACTCCTGGGCATTTCTGAATTTGAGTCCCGCTCCTCGAACATCCGGAAGGAACAACCTCCATAAAGCTGAACTTTTCTGAATCAAGCAATGGTCCAGAAACTATCCACACCACTTACAAAGCAGACCTAAATGGTAATCTCAAAGAACTAATTTGGTGGTAATGCATGATACTCAGTTGCCCGTTCTACATTGGAAAAAAGGTTAGGTAGTTCAAACTTATCCAGATGCAGTTCCACTGGTATGAGTAGCCAACACCCGAACCAAGGTTGCAGAACTGAAATGTCCAATCTCAAAATGGACTTTAATACTCCCAGTTGGGGAGAATGATTGATCATGAACTAAAGCCGTAGCAACACATTTAATTCTTTTTCATTTGTCACACATTTCAATCAATTTGAAGTACCAGGAAGCAGATTTGTTTATTTATTGGCGATGTATTTTTATTAGAATCAAATTGTTGAATAAAATGAGGTTTGTTGAAACTTTGTTCATGTGGAATTTCTATTTTTTTAATGATTTATTCAAAACTATTCATTCCTGTCCTTAGATTCATTAGATCAAATTTTTAATGTTACAGTCCAAAAATTCTATTTAAATTCAAATCTATATCCGTTTTTTTGGAATAGAATGAATTCTAGACAAGATGGGGGCACTGCAAACACAAAAGTTTCAGCACGAATATTATTAATTTCGTTATGATTTGCAGCCTTCACAGGTAATTGTAATCTTAGATCTCAAGCCATTGAGGTTAGAATCTTTTGGCTACACAGGTCTATCATAGCTCTACATTGAATAAATTGTCCACTATTCTACTTTGTTAAAATGATTGCTGTCGATAATAAAGTCAGGTGCTCAGCGGATTAACTTGTCATACAACTAGAATTCACAGGTTTTTCAGTACCAATGCCTGGATCTATAGAACTGCCTTCAAAGATTAATGAAGACGCTGGAATTGTTCTATCAGTATTGCAACACTTGTGTTTTGCTTGACAAAAGCTACATTTTGTTGAAATTAGACATTACAGACAAAATCATTTTTTCATGAACAGTTTTTGTGTGTAATTTCTGATTTTCTACTACATTCCATCCTCCTCCAACAGATTTTCTTAAATGCTGACATTTGTGTAAAACATGCATTTCAGAAAATTCAGTGCAAGATAAAGTATTAGTATTCGACTTTGCTAATACTGCATTGTGAATAGTTTTCCTAACACCAAATTTAGAGTTATCTACTTTTTGAATCATATGCATTTTTTTTTTTGGAAAAAATCGTGCAGACTCCTTACATGCTTTACCAAAATAAGAATTAAATCTTTGTATGATGTTTAAGACCTCTTTATCCTGACATACAAGTCCACCCCTCCCACATTTCCAATTTAATCATTTTTTTTCTACTCAATCAAAGAGGAATTGACTGTGTTTGAATATCACGTAACTCCACATTCGCATAAGACGGGGTAACATAAGCCAAAATATTACTATAATTCAAAAGTTTAATCTCTCAATGGGGAGCAACTGTTGCATTCATGTCAATGAAATTATCTTGTATTTACATATTCATAGTTATTTTTAAGATTATGTGAGTTGTAAAAATGTATCATTAGTTTAAGTTGGAAGAATATTACTGAATATGAAGACATTTTTCTTTCATAATAGTACTGCTGTTTTCGGAATAATTCAAAACACAGCATACCTTAGTGTTTTCACTATTTACTGTTACTTAAGTGACTGATTTTTGTATTGTTTATGGACTCAATTCATGTGACGTCACAATCACATGATGTAAAGGACATGTGATTGTGCATTCGTTTCTAACTCCAGCCCAACATTTATTTGTTTACTATTATTTCTATGGCTATTTTGCTCTTGCCCTTTTACATTATACCTACTAAAATTTCCTATTTAACTATATATGGTTGCTGGATTACTGTAAAAGATAAGATGATAGTAGGAAAAAATCTTTTTTAATATTCCAGTAGAAATTCAAGTGTTTTGTAAACATGGATAAGAATTTCTACTATGTTTGTGTTCACAAAAGAAACTTCTTAAGGAATTTTGATAGATGTCTACAGGAATGTAAATTCTTCAAAGTAAATTTTTGTTTATTTTATATTAAATTATGTAGGGAACATACATAAAAAGATATTAAGTGAACTTAAATTTTACACATCTTCTAAGTAGTTAAAACATAGATTTCTGTATTTAATTATCTAAAATAAGAACACAAGATCTGATATGTAACCATACATGTCATATTGAAACAAGTATATATATATATATATTGTATTTTGTTGAATAATTTTACATTCTTATGGGGGTAGATTTCGAAAAGCATTTACTACAGAAATAGAAAAATTATCTTAATTTACTATAGGTTCATTAATTTTTATACTTGATGATGAATCAAATACGACTTTTGAGCATTAAAAATGAATATTACTATTTACTTTTTGTAAAATTATAAGTAAAAAAATTATGCAATATTTTTAAAGTCTATTTGCAGTATCATTTTAGTAAAAAAATATAATTTATCAAGAATTAAATTCTCTGAATGTGGTGAAAAATTAAAGCATTAAAATTTTTCAATGAAAATTTGTATTATAGAATATAAATTTGTTTGTATATATATATATATATATATATATATATATATATATATATATTGAATATTATAATCCTGTTCTCTCCTACATGGCCAAAATAAGAAGAGTCGTTTTGGAATCCATAATTCTTTTACAAATAAAATAGGAAGAATTGTAAAATTTTTGTATAGTATCTATTTATTATGCGTTAATAAGAGGATTTCTTAACACAAGATCTGTTTTTCAGTATTTTACTGGTATAAATTTTTCACACATATATACAAATTTTTTTTTTTTTGCTATGGATATTAAATATGTATTTATTGGTATTTGCACAATTTTTATACAAGAGTTATTGAATTATTAACATTGTGTGTTAAAAAATCTATGCAATTCCAGCTGAAATGTATTAAGCATAAGGAATACTGTGGATTTAAATTAAATTCTAAAAAGGCTCATGTATTTTGATATTATCCTGCTTATAAATTTAAGTCCTGAATAAATTTGTTGTATTGTGTTAGTGTACTTATATCAGTTCTATGATATTTTTCGGTAATAAGGATCTTGAAACCAAATATGATTTTACATATAGACATTTGATTCTGTAGGGTGTTTACTTTCTAAAAGCAATGGAAATGTTTGGGGAATTTTAATTTAACCTTTTTTAACTCAATTTTTCTTAAATAGATGACTTAAAAATTGCAATAATCTATATTCACATGAAATATTGAGTAAAACAAAGGTAAATTTTGTGACAATTTTCTTTTCAAAATTATAGTTAAGAGGCTAATTATCAAAAATCACAGATATTTTTGTGTTACTTATGTTGAAAGGACAGACTTGAGGTGCTTGTATGGTATAATATCGACCAAAAAACCTTCAAATGATGCAATATAACAACCAATAGTGGAAACTATTCCTGATCACGTGAACACTGTAATAATTATACTGATATAATTTTTTTAAATTCGTGATGTATCTTTGCTTGGCGAAATAAGTTGGCAGTTTAATATATATGTTCCAAATTTTGGAAAGGTACGAGTACTGATTTAGCATTCGTTAGACAAACTTTGAAGTAATATATTTTATTTTTGAAGTTAATATATTTTCAAACATTATAAAAGCTTCAGAGTGAGAATTCTGAATCTTTTTCCAGATGTTTTTTCATCTTCATTTTTTTAATATAAAAGTAATTATATATAAAGGGATACTTTTTAAGTGCATAATCAATGATAACGAAATAACATGTCAATACATAACTCCGAATAATGGATGAACTAAAGTATATTTAACACTACACATAAAATAGGTATGCATTAAGTGTTGGTATGTTCAGTGTAAAAAATCAAATATTCCCATTAAAACTGAAGATAATGCTTTGTATATTTTAGAGCAGGGCTGTCCAACACGCGGGCCGCATGTGGCGCTCCAGTACGTAACTTTTTTAATAAATTCCGAATGGCATTATGCATACACTTTACTATGGATGGTACATGATTCTCTGTGCGACTTTTTCATTTCTCCTCCTTTTGTGTTTGGAGCGTCCAAAAAGCAAGAGGCAGTCAGCGATGTTTTTTAAAGTTTAAAAAATATATTCAGGACGGTTAAGATAAAGGGCAATGTATACTAAATCATTTGAGAATAATAGCACAATCAAATTTTAAAAATGAGTAATGAAAGATCAATTCAAAAGGAACTCCGTTATTTTAAAAAAAATGGCAACTAATATTTTAAACATTATTTAGTCATAGCATTATTATTGTTACGTCATCAGCGCACTGTAGCGCCATCTGTAAAAAGTTTTGTAAAAGTAGACACATTGTCTAGCTGTACCCAAACAAAAGCGGGTGCACGAATAAAGTAGGCTTAGCGTTGCGAAAAGACTGATTTTTTATTCTTTAACCAGTTTTACAGTCCACACAAATATTGACGAAACATTGGTCCTACGAAGCCACAGAAAATGGATAAAAAATCGAGAAATAAAAATAACTCCAACGTAACTACTGAAGAGAAATTGAATCGTTTAAAAGATTCCATCAAAGGAACTATAAATAGGTTAGAGGCTTTTACCTCGGAGAAGACAGTGTCAAAGGATACTAGTGTCACTGAAATCGAAATTAAACTCAAAAAAATTGAGCAATTACAGATAAATCTAGATAAAATAGCTGAGGATTATTGTGAAATAGAAATTTTCGAAAGCTTGGAAATCATTCAGCTGGACATTGAAGATATAAATCAACAGATCGAGACAACAGAGGTAGGTCTCAAACTTTTAATGTATTCTTTGAAAAATTTTGAAAATGTAAACATTAATTTAAATGACAATGGTAAAAATAGAATCCGCTTACCTCAAATTCCATTGCCGGAATTTTCTGGTGTAATAGCAGAATTTTCTAATTTTAAAAATCAATTTATTAATTTAATAAGTAATAACGAGCAATTGAATGATTCGCAAAAACTATACTATCTTCGAGCATCTCTAAAAGGAGAATCAAAGCTCTTAGAGTCGCCTAGCGATAGTTTCGATTCTCTCTTTAAAGCATTAGAAGATCGTTACGAAAACAAACGGCAGTTGATAGATTCACATGTCCTTGAGATAATTAATTATGAAAAAATTTATAGCGAATCAGCCAAAGAACTGCGCGCTTTAATGGATTGTATCAATAGAAACATTAGAGCACTTAAAGTTTTGAAATATGAGCAGAATGATCTATCAGATATAATTTTAATAAATATAATTCTTCAAAAAATTGACAAAGAATCTAGAAAACAATTCGAACTTTCGTTGAAAACAGCAGAAGTTCCAACATTTGATTCTATTATGAAATTTTTAGAAAAGAGAAGTGCTGTGTTAGAAAACATTACTCGCATTCCTAGTACTAAAATGATCCATAAAAATACTGCAATGTCAACTAAAGCCAAATCGCTGGTAGTTAATAGTAAAAAAATAACTGTTAAACCTTGTATTCTATGTCGAAATTCTCATCCTCTTTATAAATGTATTGCATTTCAAAATATGTCTGTGGAGTGCAGAAAGAAATTTGTTACCAATAACAAACTTTGTATAAATTGCCTCAGACTTCATTATGGTGCCTGCATGTCTAAATACAAATGCACAGTTAGTGGTTGCAAGGGATTACATAATTCATTGCTTCACGATTCTGTTGAACTTTGCTCTGCAGTTAAAAATCACACTGTAGGGGAAAGGGGGATAGAGAGCAATTCGAATCCTACTCGGTTTGAAGGTCAGCAAGAAGTTGCGGTTTTGACTTATGGAAATAAATGTGTTTTATTGAATACATTCATGATTTTCGTTAAAAGTGCTGATGGATATAGAATTAAGTTAAGAGGATTATTAGATAATGCTTCTACGATATGCGTTATGAGAGAAGACATAGCAAGGAAGTTGGGATTTAAATTTAAGTCTGCAAACCAATCTATAACAGGCATTAACGGAATTACGCAATCATCGAAATATTCAGCTAATATTGAAGTTTCAAATCGGGATTATACTTTTGCACGCAATGTACAATTTTCACTTTTACCTAAAATTATCGATGCGATTCCTGTATCGAAATTAAATATATCGGATTTAAATATTCCAGCTTCAATTGAGCTGGCTGATTCTAATTTCCATATGCCAGGTCAAATAGATATATTGATAGGAAGTGAACTATTTTTTGAAATTTTAAATCCAGAACAATATTATTTGCAGGAGGGAAATGTAATTTTACAAAATACAAAATTTGGCTACTTAGTCACTGGTACCCTTCCTCAGTCACAACAACAAGCCAATTGTTGTTTAATAAGTGAACCAAGCTTAGATATAACAGTAAAGAAATTCTTTGAACTGGAATCACTTCCAGATGATTCTAAGAAAATAACAAAAAGTGAAGAGGAAATTTATTGTGAGGAACATTTTTTTAGTACCTATAAAAGAGATAAAACGGGAAGATTTATAGTTCGGTTACCCATAAAGGAAAATGCAGAAACATTATTAGGATATTCCAAAGAGAATGCGATCAAACGACTAAATGGTATTTGGGAAAAATTAAACAAAAACAATACAATGGGAACTTTGTATAAAGAATTTATGAATGAATATGAACTTTTAGGCCATATGGAGGAGATTAAAAATGAATGAAACATTAGATAAGATTAACTATTACATTCCTCATCATTCTGTATACAAACCAGAGAAGACATCCACTCCATTGAGAGTTGTCTTCGATGCAAGTGCAAAAACAACAAGTGGTTTTTCTCTAAACTCCATTTTACTAAACGGAGGAATTATTCAACAAGATCTCTTTTCCATAGTCAGTAGATTTAGAAAACACGAGTACGCGTTTAGTGCAGATATTAAAAAAATGTACAGGCAGATACTTGTTGATCCTAATCAAAGGGATTTACAACGAATTATGTGGAAGACTAGTGCAGATGCTCCAGTCAAGACTTACAAGCTAGCTACCGTAACTTATGGGACAGTTTCTGCACCATTTTTAGCTACCAGGACCTTAAGGGCCTTAGCAGATGAAGAAAAAGCGGAATTTCCTGACGCAGCAGATGTGATTTGTAATGATAGTTATATGGATGATATTCTTTCTGGAGAGTATACATTAGAGGCCGCAAAAAACTCCAACTCAGATTATCTCAACTCTTACAGAGAGGGGGTTTTGAGCTACACAAATGGGTGTCAAATAGCCCAGAACTGTTGAAAGATTTATCTGCATCTTCCTATGTGTTTGATAAGGAATTTCAGGATGCTCCAGTGAAAACATTAGGTATGCTATGGGATCCAAAGGTGGATTGTCTCACATACAAGGTAAAGATTAGTGACAAAGTCAACTTCTCAAAAAGAGACGTGCTTTCAGAAATTGCAAGGCTCTATGACCCTTTGGGCCTGATAGGACCCATTGTTACGAAGGCTAAGATATTCATCCAAGAACTTCGGAAAATAAAATTAGATTGGAGTGAACAGCTACCACCAGATGCAATGGAAGAGTGGATGAACTTCTACCAAAAATTAGCGAAAGTAAATAACTTCAAAATCTCAAGGTGCATTCTACTTCCTGCAACAATACGGATTGAAATACATGGCTTTTCCGATGCATCAGAACGTGCCTATGCTGCTGTTGTCTACATAAAATGTTTCAACGAATCTGGACAATCTCAAACTAGATTATTATGCAGCAAGTCCAGAGTGGCTCCCTTGAAAACACTCACCATACCGAGGTTAGAACTGTCTGCAGCTTTACTACTATCGAGATTAGTCAAAAGGTTGTGCCAATTCTACAATTACCTATTAATAAAATTTGGATGTGGACGGACTCAACGATTGCTTTAGCGTGGATAAAGACTGAACCTCATAAACTCAAAACATTTGTCAGCAACAGGGTGGCGGAGATTCAAGCACTTTCAAAGGACTATCATTGGAAACATGTTAGCTCCAAGAACAATCCTGCCGACTTAATTTCTAGAGGCTGCAATGTGGATGAACTTTTAAAGAACGAAATGTGGTTCTCGGGTCCAGATTTACAAACTGATGAATACGAGGACAATCAACTTTTTCCTGATCCTTCCTACAGAGATGAACTAAAATGTGCTGTTACTCTTTCAATGACTGAGTGTTCTTCAAATTTTTATGATGAACTCTTTAATGTTACAAATAATTTCATAAAATTAATTAGAATTTTTAGCTTTATTTTTAGGTTCATTAATAACATCAAAGCTAAGGAGTCTTGTAATAAGGAGAAATATCTAACTGCAGATGAAGTAAAGAGGAGTACGGAATTTTTAGCTAAAATAGCACAATTAAGTGAGTTTAAAGCAGAAATCGATGCCTTGAAAAAGGTAAAGGTGTTTCAAAAACAAGTAAGTTAAAGGCTTTAGATCCTTTCTTAGATGAGAATTCTTTACTCAGAGTTGGTGGAAGGCTTTGTAATGCTGATTTACCATTTGAAGCAAAACATCAAATAATTATACCTAGTAAACATAAATTTACTAAATTACTTTTTGAGCATATGCATAAGAAGTTTTTTCATATTGGTGCTCAGGGTTTAGTACATCAAATTAGAATGCAGTTTTGGCCCATTAATGGCAAGGGTATTGCACGAAAAACAGTTCATGATTGCATTGCATGCTTTAGACAGAAGCCTACTGGGGTAGATCAATTAATGGGAAATTTACCATCAGAGAGAGTAACTCCAAGTGCACCATTTTTAAACTCTGGGGTGGATTTTTGCGGACCTTTTCAAATAAAATTTAAAATTCAGAGAAAGGGGATATTTTCAAAAGTTTATGTTGCGATTTTTTGTATGCTTGGCTACAAGGGCTATTCATTTAGAGGCAGTGACTGATTTAACAACTGAGGCATTTATTGCAGCTTTGAAGAGGCTATGTGCCCGTAGAGGCCGCATTTCTGCATTAATGTCCGATAACGCAATTAATTTTAAAGGCGCAGCTGCAGAATTAAATCATTTCATAAAATTAATTTGTAACAAAAACGAGACATTAGCAAATTATTTTGCTTCAGAAGCTATCCAGTGGAAATTTATCCCACCTCGTTCTCCTAATTTCGGGGTTTGTGGGAGGCAGGGGTAAAATCATTCAAACACCATCTCTATAGAACTTTAGTTAATAGTAAAATAACTTTCGAAGAATTCGAGACAATAATAATTCAAATTGAAGGTATACTTAATTCACGTCCATTAGTACCATTGTCAGATAATATCAATGAATATGAAGTTTTAACTCCTGGACACTTTATAATTGGTCGACCTATCAGTGCAATACCTGAGCCCGCAATTTTAGATATTTCAGATAATAGACTATCTAGGTGGCAGTATACAACAAAGTGTGTACAAACTATTTGGAAACGCTGGAAAAATGATTATCTTAATCATTTACAGCAGAGAAACAAGTGGCAGTTCGAGAAAAATAATGTTGCCGTAGGGTGTTTAGTGCTTGTAAAGGAAAATGATTTGCCTCCCTGCAAATGGACAATGGCAAGAATCTTGGAGGTTATTTATGGAACTGACGGTAAGGTCAGAGTCGTTAAACTAAAAACTGCCACGGGGGTTCTCACTCGTTCTATCTCAAAAATATGTATCTTACCAATAGAAAATAATAATATAAATTAAATTGTAATGTGAAGTATATTATATTCTTAGAATATTGTATTTTTCTATTTTTGAATATTGTATTTTTTTTCTTATTTTAGAATGTTGAATTTATTTGTATTTAATTCATTTAGGCATTTGTAAACTGTATATAGCAAATTGCATTTTTAAATATATTTTTGAAATGTTGTATATTTCAACGCCGGGTGGAATGTTACGTCATCAACGCACTGTAGCGCCATCTGTAAAAAGTTTTGTAAAAGTAGACATTGTCTAGCTTTACCCCAACAAAAGCGGGTGCACGAATAAAGTAGGCTTAGCGTTGCGAAAAAGACTGATTTTTATTCTTTAACCAGTTTTACAGTCCACACAAATATTGACGAAACAATTATATTATATAAACATTATTATATTATCTATATATATTTTCCTGAAAAATAATGAAAACAATAATAATAATTCATTTTTTTTTTGTTTTATATGTTCACTCCAATAAATTTTTTTTTGTTTCCAAAACCTGTATAAATGTACATAATTTTATGTGCGGCCCGCGAGATTATAATGTTTTTCGGAAGTGGCCCGCAATGTCATTTGGGTTGGGCACCCCTGTTTTAGTGGAACAGATTGTAGGAATTTTGTAATTATATATATAGTGTCAAATTCAAAAAGAAAACACTATGTGGGGGATTTTATTTTGATGTACTTATAAGTACGTGCAATGCAAAGACTTATTAAGGGGGACTTCCAAGTGTACTGAAAACGTAATAACACTTTAGTGCAATGAAATCTCATTATTTAGGTGTAAAACTTTTGCTGAGAAAGTAAATTATACTCATAAATCCACAATGAAATGACATAAATAGTCTAAACAGTTTAACAAAATTACGAAAAATACATACATCCTTGCTTCCAGAATATGCTTTGGCAAGCTTTAACATAATGCTTGCAGATGGCGCCACGTGTATGTATTCTATGTATAAAGTTATAAATTATTACTTTGGAAGAAAATTTTGGCATATAAGACGCTTAAATATACGTTAATAATACTTTATTTTATGAAAAAGAACATTTTTCTACACGAATAATGACTTTAATCACTTCAGAATAATTAATTCTGCTTTTTTCCATGAAAAATATAGAGGTACCGCAAATAAAAAGAATTTAAAGTATCCCTAGAGCTAACGTCATGAGAACATATTGCATACGGGTCCTTTCATACTATACTCCCCGTTGCTTTCTGAAAATAGTCTTTGCGGGGATGACCAGTGTTTAGTTCTTTCGAGCTTAACTTCTCATCATTAGGATTTAAAATGACTATAATGTTATGACTCTAGCCTTTTTTGTTAACCAAAAATATCTCTTAATAATTCGCATTTCAAAAATTACGTTTTAGGATAGTTGTAAGGAAATTTTTTTTTATACACTCATCTACAAAAAAAAGTGTGTGTGCTTATGACCACACGATAGAAGTGATAACTTCAAATTTTGTAATGTTATTTCAGGGATTAGTTAGGTGAATAAAAAAAAAAGGAAATATAATATTAGTATTGTCATATAAAATTAGTCATATTTCTGTACACATAAAGTAATATTTTTTGCTAAAAATACGTATTTGTCAATTAATTGTATACTAAGAAAGAAACACAATAGGGGTTTATGGTACCTGAAATGGGTCACAAATACGTTAGATTCAAAATTATTTAAATATCTAAAAAAAACCCGTCAAGAGCGTCCGTACTTTGTCGTGTTTTCATTTGGATAATTTTTTTTTTTTGATTTGGGGAAGGAAAACTTGTGTCCTGAGAAGAACAGGGCATAACAGTCTTTGGATGACGGGACGAAAGGAAAGAATACTGCACTACTCGCAGTCGCTGTCAATAATGTGAAGCTTGTGACATTTATTTCTTTTTAGGTCATAGACTAATATATTTCCACATTTAAATTAATGTTTTTTATAATTCTCACACACTTGAAATATTTTCAGATAAAAGTATGTATAAATACTTTAGAAGGATGTCTAAAATTTTACCGGAAAAAGGGACTGATATCACTCATGAAAGAATATAAGAAACATCTGAGAAAAAAACTGACTCATTCTATAATAATAAAAGAAACTTTTCGACTGTGTGTTACGCCTCTGTCGCCCAAACTAAGCAAGGTGTTATTTTAAACAATGACACAAGTGTTTCATGTGTTGAAATTAAATTCCCTTGCAAAGTTGTCCCAATCGACGGTGATGGTTCCTGCCTTTTCAGTTCTATTTCTTATTTGTTGTGTGGTAATGTGCAATGCAGAGCTTTGTTGTTCGACATGCTGCTGTTTATCATATCATCAGTAACTTGGATAGATTTAAGGTATTTACTCATGATCATGAAGGGAACAACTACCCATCTCGCGAAGCTTTTAAAACTACCATGTTGAACCCTGTGACTTACGGCTTCGCTTCTGAGTTATTGGCTGCCTCTGAAGTGGTTTCTTGCCGTTTCCAGATTTTTCATAATGGACATCTCTTTGCTGTATTTGGGGAGCATTTTTAACAGTTAAAAATTTAATGTTCAGTAGCAAAAACTTGAGTTCCGTACACTTTGATGCCTATGTGTTTTCTTCTAATAATGAGGAATGGGAAATTTTTGAAAACAACATAAAAGTTCCAGAAAAACAGAAGCAGATCAATCCTAAAATGCCACACAAAAGGAAAAGAAGTGTACGGTATCGTACACATAAATCAGAGAAAACATGAGAAAGAAAATGGGGAAATGAAGCTCCACTAAAACAAGTGTCAGGGAGAAAATCAAACAGACTGAGAATGAAACGTTTAAGGGCCTTGGAGACTGTGCAAGAACAAGAAAGTTGAATTGTTTACAAATGATGCAAGGAAGGATCTCTGAAAGTGCTGAAGATCATGAAGAGAGACCTGAATGCCAGAGAGAAATGTCACACATCCTTCAAAAATGGCTATTTGGAATGAAAGAAAATGCTGCCTATTCCTACAATCCATCAATAGATTACAAGTCTGATGCGTCATGTACTCTTGGACCCATGTCAATTACTTGCCAATTTTGCAGTGCAATGAAGTTTAAAGGTGAAACTCCTGGTTTATGTTGTAGTGGTGGGAAGGTGCATTTGCCTGTGTTCCACCTAAGCCACTACATACTTTTTTACTATGTGCGAAGGTGTTTCAGAAGAATATAAGGTGGTACAACAGTTGCTTTCAAATGACTTCATTTGGCACTTTCAAGCAAGTAATTGAGACTGGATTTATGCTTACGTTTAAAGTTCAAGGTCAGTTTTACCACAGAATTGGTAGTATGTTTCCTTGCCCTGCTGAAGAACCTAAATTTCTACAGATTTATTTTATAGACAGTAATACCGAACAAGCTGAACACCGTTGAAAGATTGTACAACAAGTTAAGCAAGATTTGGTTTTGAAGTTGCAAGACATGTTATAACGTAGAAATTCTTACATAAAAAGTTATAAATATTCAATCGAAACACTTGGAGCAGATATTCGTATAATTATTCATGCGGATAAAGTTCCCATTGGGGAACACAGCAGGCGGTTCACTGAAGTAGCATTTTCCATGGCAGGGGATCAACATGGAAAAAGAGAGATACTGGAAACAAGAAGTAGTTCGATCCAAAAAATTGCTGACACCCACTGGTACTATGGTGTTTTACAATTTCCTCTAATGTTGTGGCAGAGAGACGATGGATATCACTTTCAACTACGTCAAAGGAACCCATTTACAGGTGCATTTACAGAGAGAAAGGTAACTGCTATGGATTTTTATGCATACAAAATTATGCTTCGTGCTTCCAGTTTCAACATCATATTGCGTTCTAATGACCTTTTCCAACAGTACATTGTTTTTATGTTTGTAAAGATAGAGTCTGAACGCTTGAGATACATTCAGTGAAATCAAAAGGAACTAAGGGGGTTGAGGAATATATTCATCTTAGGGATGCTGTTGTTAATGAAGGTAATGTGTGTGTGTTTTTCTGATGTTGGCCAGTTGATCATCTTACCTTCCAGTTTTACGTGAAGTCCCAGATATATGCATGAGCGTACTCAAGATGCAATGACTTAAGTACGAAACTATGGTGACCCTGACCTTTTCATTACGTTTACTTGCAATCCTGCATGACCTGAGATTGCAAATGAATTATTTTTCGGTCAAAATCCACACAATCATCATGATTTATTAGCAAGAGTTTTCCATGGAAAGCTTAAAATTCTTATGAACCTCATCACCAAGGAAAAGATTTTTTGAATTGTACAATATTATATGTACACCATAGAATGGCAGATGCGAGGACTACCCCATGCATATTTTTTGGTATGGCTTTAAGAAACCTTACATGTGCACAAAGTGGATGACTTCATAAGTGCTGAAATACCGAATCCTGAAGAAAACCCAGACCTTTTCAGCTGCATTACAACACAAATGATACATGGCCCTTGCGGAGTCATCAACCCTTTTTCTCCTTGCATGAAGGATGGAAGATGTACTAAAAGATATCCTCGGGATTTTTTAAAAGAAACCCAAACTGTCAAGGATGGATATCCACTTTATCACCGCAGAAAACCATAAGATTGAGGATGTTCAACAGTTATCAAAGTTCGACATTTAGAAGTTGTAAGTGATAACAGGTTGTGACAAATCTATACGGAACTTTATCACTAACCTTCTGAGTCGTCCTTTTTAGGGAAATTTAATTCCCTACCTATTTCCAATCAGCTCCAAAGAGAGGACAGGATTCCTTGTTATGCAGATTAGATAAAGTATTTAAGTCAAACGGAATAGTAAAGTTAGAGCAGTAGGAGAGAGAGATTGAAGCAGAAAGTTATAGTGAAGTTAATTGAAGATTTCTTGTTGGATAATTTAATCTCAGAGAAAAGCTGAGCTGAACTGCAGTGTGGTAAATATTAATTAAAGTCTCATTAAAGCTTATTACGAGTGAGATTAAAATTAAACGTTCAATAAGAACATTAAATATAAATCTGGGATCTCTTATCGCGGTAATCTCTGCGTGATCGATATTCTAATTGTTAATTAATTGGATCATTAAATATTTAAGTTTATTTAAAGGAAAGTGTCTTTTAAACCTCATAATACTAGTTAGATATATTTGTTAATAAGTCTTTGATTCTATTTGGATAAGATAACCAAATAAAGAAAGTTGTTTATAAAAATGGCTACTGGCTCTTATCTGACTCCTATTTATTCTCGTTCTCAAAGTGAGGTCCAAGGGGACCTTCACAAGGTGGGTTGTCCCATACTTCCCACTACTCTCAAGAATATTTTGTGCCCATCAAGTCGATTAAGTACGTTTGCAAGTATATCAACAAATGATCTGATATAGCCGTGTTTGATGTGACCCGTTCTGATGGTAATACTTGCAATGAAGTTTACCAGTATGAAATAGGGAGGCACATCAGTAGTAATGAAGCTGTTTGGAGGATTCTGAATTTTCCCATTCATGAGTGCTATCCTACAGTTATTCATTTAAGTGTCCACCTGGAAAACGGACAGAGAGTCCACAGAAGGTAATGCTGCTGAACGAGCTCGATTTGCACCAGAAACAACTTTTACTGCTTTCTTCAACATCTGTAATGAAGATGATTTTGCCCGAACTCTTTTTTATCACCAAATTCCGAGGTATTACACTTGGGATAGTAAAAACAAGATGTGGAGTCGACGAAAAATTGGTCAATCTTTATTTCACCATCCTGGAATCAGGTCAACTGATGCAATTGGTCGAGTTTATACAGTTCATCCTAACAACAGTGAATGCTTTCATTTGCGTTTATTACTTCCTGAAGTACCAGGTCCTACGTCTTTTCAGTATCTGAAAACAATTGAAGATTATTTGTAGCAATTACAAAGAAGCTTGCCAAGTTAGAGGTCTTCTAGAGAATGAAGAACACTGGAATGCGACTTTAGAAAAAGCTTCTTTTGTGCATTCACCGCGAATGCTTCGTGATCTCTGCCGTTATGCTGCAAGTAAGTGCTATATCTAATTCCAATCAGCTATGGATGAACCACCAGGAAGGTGTTTCTGAAGATATTCTACACCAAGTAAGAATTAAATAGCGGAATATGGATTTGGAATGCAGTACTGATATACTTTGAAAGTTTTAGACAGAATAATACAGCTTTAAATTATTAACCTTTTTTATTTCAGCTTTTTTTCACATGGTCAGCTTTAGGTGGGTTGTTCCGAGTCAGCAGAGTAGAAATCTTGCATATCTTTACTCCTAATGGTAAGATGGTTTACATTGTTTATCAAGAAGGTCTTCGTTGAAATCGAATTCGGATTTCTTTTCCAATACAGGGTCTTTTAGAAATCGTTTTTTTTCCGACAACTACGTTTTAGTTTCCTCAGTTTGTGTGTGTGTGTGAAAGTTTTAGACAGAATATATAATACAGCTTTAAATTATTAATCTTCTTTTATTTCAGCGTTTTTTCCCCATGGTCAGCTTTAGGTGGGTCGTTCAAGAGAGTGCAGACATTTTGCATATCTTTACTCCGAATGGTAAGATGGTTAACATTGTTTATCAAGAAGCTCTTCGCTGATATCGATTTACGATTTCTTTTCGAACAACTAGATTTTATATTCAGTTGTTAATTACTGCATGTTTAGATATTTGTTTTATTGTTTTTTGTTTCATCGCTGTAACAGTTAAATTGTGTATGATATTGGTTTTCAATATTATTGTTGACGCGTGTTTGTTGTAATGTAATTTTTGTTTCATTGCTGTTCAATTTAATTTACATTTGATATTCAATTGTAAATTATTGAATGTTTGTTTTTATTGTTATCGGTTTGATCGCTGTACCAGTTACTTAGCGTTTGATATTGGCTTTGAACATTAATTCGCGTTTGTGACTTTGGCTTTTATGATTAATGTTGATTGTTGACGTCTTTACGTTATTTTTGTTTCATTGCTGTTCAATTTAATTTGCTTTCGATATTGGCTTTCAAAATTAATTCGCGTTCATTTTGGCTTTCATAATTAATGTTGATTGTAGATGCGTGTTTGTTTTAATGTTATTTTTGTTTCAATGCTGTTCAAATTCATTCGCGTTTGATATTGAATTGTTGATTATTGATTGTTTGATTTGAATGCATATTTGTTTTATATGTTTGTTTTAATGTTTTCGGTTTCATCACTGTATCAGTTACTTCGTGTTTGATGTTGGCTTTCAAAATTAATTCGCGTTTGATTTTGGCTTTCATGATTAATGTTGATTGTTGATGCGTGTTTGTTTTAATGTTATTTTTGTTTAATTGCTGTTCAATTTAATTCGCTTTTGATATTGGCTTTCAACATTAATTCGGGTTTGAATTTGGCTTTCATAATTAATGTTGATTGTAGATGCGTGTTTGTTTTAATGTTATTTTTGTTTCAATGCTGTTCAAATTCATTCGCGTTTGATATTCAATTGTTGATTATTGATTGTTTGATTTGAATGCATATTTGTTTTATATGTTTGTTTTAATGTTTTCGGTTTCATCACTGTACCAGTTACTTCGTGTTTGATGTTGGCTTTCAACATTAATTCGCGTTTGATTTTGGCTTTCATGATTAATGTTGATTGTTGATGCGTGTTTGTTTTAATGTTATTTTTGTTTAATTGCTGTTCAATTTAATTCGCTTTTGATATTGGCTTTCAACATTAATTCGCGTTTGATTTTGGCTTTCATGATTAATGTTGATTGTTGACGCGTGTGTTTTAATATCATTTTTGTTTCTCTGCTGTTCAATATAATTCGGGTTTGAATTTGGCTTTCATGATTAATGTTGATTGTTGACGCGTGTGCTTGTTGTAATGTTATTACTATGTTCGTATGCAATAGAAGTGTTTACATAATCAAGTAATAAAACAATTTTTTTATGAAAACACTTATTTTGCATATTGTGGAGTGACCTGTGGAACAGGGTCCTCGCCCCTAACTCTTGAAACTGTGCTTTAAGTACAATATTTATTTCGCAGGCTAATGGTTCCACATAGATTAACTTTTTTTTATAAAAAAAGCTGGTAGTTTTAAATGTTAAAAATAATATAATAAATTGAAACTTTTACCAATTTTATTTGTTACATTTAGCGTTTATTTTATCGATGCACATATAAGTTAGCATTTTTTGATTCTGAAAAATATGCACTATTTCTTTTAGCCCATTTAACACAAAGAAATGGGCCGCTGCAGGTATCGGACTGTGGCTTGCTTTGTCACAGGTTTTAACCACTAAAAAGGGCAGCGAACGTTAAATCTGTCGAGAAAACGTCCTCCCGTTGGTGTGGTGTGGTAGTTAGGGGTGCCAGCTCAGGTGTCGTCCACGTCACTTGGCCATGGTTCAAAATTTGGTCCGTCGCCAAAAGCCCTCGTGTAGCTGAACAGTGCGACGTTAATATTCAATCAATCAATCAACACAAAGAAATTTTGAAAAAGTATATCTTGCTGAAGCTTTTTCTTATAAAAGTAGAGAAAGCCGTGCAACGCCTGGCCATACAGCTAATGTAAAATAATTTCAATCAGATAAAATAAAAAAAATTCTGCTTACACTAATAATTAATCATTGTTAAGTTGTTCTTGCATAGAAAAGCGTGTTTTTAGAAGATGTATCCAAGCAAAGATATCCAGTATTCATGCATATTAATTAACTCTCTAACCGGATAGCACGGAAAATTCCGTCAGTGTAAAGATGCTTCGAAAATGGACTGCACGGATTTTTCTGCCTTCAAGTAACGTTTTCAAAAGCGGATTAGCCGCACTTTTCTGAAATCCTTTCCCCTTTTTAAAGGTTTAACATCTTGAAAGATAATTGGGGACGGTGGAAGCAACACAGCAGGACACTAATAGGAAGTTTTATGGCTCGCAGGAAACCCCGTGTTTTGACCCTGGGGCAATCGTAAAAAAAAAATCGAGGGGAAATTTCTTTATAGACACCAGGAAGTGTTTATTTGTTACCTCGTTATTGTGGAGTGACCTGTGGAACAGGGTCCTCGCCCCTAACTCTTTAAACTGTGCTTTAAGTACAATATTTATTTCACAGGCTAATGGTTCCACATAGATTAACTTTTTTTTTTTTATAAAAAAGCTGGTAGTTTTAAATGTTAAAAATAATATAATAAATTGAAACTTTTACCAATTTTATTGGTTACATTTAGCGTTTATTTTATCGATGCACATATAAGTTAGCATTTTTTGATTCTGAAAATATGCACTATTTCTTAAAGCTGCAATAGCCCATTTAACACAAAGAAATTTTGAAAAAGTATATCTTGCTGAAGCTTTTTCTTATAAAAGTAGAGAAAGCCGTGCAATGCCTGGTCATACAGCTAGTGTAAAATAATTTCAATCAGATAAAATAAAAAAAAAAATTCTGTTTACACTAATAATTAATCATTGTTAAGTTGTTCTTGCATAGAAAAGCCTGTTTTTAGAAGATGTATCCAAGCAAAGATATCCAGTATTCATGCATATTAATTAACTCTCTAACCGGATAGCACGGAAAATTCCGTCAGTGTAAAGATGCTTCGAAAATGGACTGCACGGATTTTCTGCCTTCAAGTAACGTTTTCAAAAGCGGATTAGCCGCACTTTTCTGAAATTCTTTTTCCCCTTTTTAAAGGTTTAACATCTGGAAAGATAATTGGGGACGGTGGAAGCAGCACAGCAGGACACTAATAGGAAGTTTTATGGCTCGCAGGGAACCCCGTGTTTTGACCCTGGGGCAATCATAAAAAAAAAAAAAAAATCGAGGGGAAATTTCTTTATAGACACCAGGAAGTGTTTATTTGTTACCTCGTTATTGTGGAGTGACCTGTGGAACAGGGTCCTCGCCCCTAACTCTTGAAACTGTGCTTTAAGTACAATATTTATTTCGCAGGCTAATGGTTCCACATAGATTAACTTTTTTTTTTATAAAAAAGCTGGTAGTTTTAAATGTTAAAAATAATATAATAAATTGAAACTTTTACCTATTTTATTGGTTACATTTAGCGTTTATTTTATCGATGCACATATAAGTTAGCACTTTTTGATTCTGAAAAATATGCACTATTTCTTAAAGCTGCAATAGCCCATTTAACACAAAGAAATTTTGAAAAAGTATATCTTGCTGAAGCTTTTTCTTATAAAAGTAGAGAAAGCCGTGCAACGCCTGGCCATACAGCTAATGTAAAATAATTTCAATCAGATAAAATAAAAAATTCTGTTTACACTAATAATTAATCATTGTTAAGTTGTTCTTGCATAGAAAAGCCTGTTTTTAGAAGATGTATCCAAGCAAAGATATCCAGTATTCATGCATATTAATTAACTCTCTAACCGGATAGCACGGAAAATTCCGTCAGTGTAAAGATGCTTCGAAAATGGACTGCATGGATTTTTCTGCCTTCAAGTAACGTTTTCAAAAGCGGATTAGCCGCACATTTCTGAAATTCTTTCCCCTTTTAAAGGTTTAACATCTGGAAAGATAATTGGGGACGGTGGAAGCAACACAGCAGGACACTAATAGGAAGTTTTATGGCTCGCAGGAAACCCCGTGTTTTGACCCTGGGGCAATCATAAAAAAAAAATCGAGGGGAAATTTCTTTATAGACACCAGGAAGTGTTTATTTGTTACCTCGTTATTAAAGTTTTGGAGTGACCTGTGGAACAGGGTCCTCGCCCCTAACTCTTGAAACTGTGCTTTAAGTACAATATTTATTTCGCAGGCTAATGGTTCCACATAGATTAACTTTTTTTATAAACAAAGCTGGTAGTTTTAAATGTTAAAAATAATATAATAATTTGAAACTTTTTACCAATTTTATTGGTTACATTTAGCGTTTATTTTATCGATGCTCACATAAAAGTTAGCATTTTTTGATTCTGAAAAATATGTACTATTTCTTAAAGCTGAATAGCCCATTTAACACAAAAAAAATTTTGAAAAAGTATATCTTGCTGAAGCTTTTTTTATAAAAGTAGAGAAAGCCGTGCAATGCCTGGTCAGAGAAGCTAGTGTAAAATAATTTCAATCAGATAAAATAAAAAAATTCTGTTGATAATAATTAATCATTGTTAAGTTGTTCTTGCATAGAAAAGCCTGTTTTTAGAAGATGTATCCAAGCAATGATATCCAGTATTCATGCATTAATTCGTCTCTAACCGGATAGCACGGAAAATTCCGTCAGTGTAAAGATGCTTCGAAAATGGACTGCACGGTTTTTCTGCCTTCAATAACGTTTTCAAAAGCGGATTAGCCGCACTTTTCTGAAATTCTTTCCCCCTTTTAAGGTTTAACATCTGGAAAGATAATTGGGGACGGTGGAAGCAGCACAGCAGGACACTAATAGGAAGTTTTATGGCTCGCAGGAAACCCCGTGTTTTGACCCTTGGGGCAATCAGGAAAAAAAAAAAATTGACGGGGAAATTTCTTTATAGACACCAGGAAGTGTTTATTTGTTACCTCGTTATTGTGGAGTGACCTGTGGAACAGGGTCCTCGCCCCTAACTCTTTAAACTGTGCTTTAAGTACAATATTTATTTCGCAGGCTAATGGTTCCACATAGATTAACTTTTTTTTTTTAAAAAAAGCTGGTAGTTTTAAATGTTAAAAATAATATAATAAATTGAAACTTTTACCAATTTTATTGGTTCATTTAGCGTTTATTTTATCGATGCACATATAAGTTAGCATTTTTTGATTCTGAAAAATATGCACTATTTCTTAAAGCTGCAATAGCCCATTTAACACAAAGAAATTTTGAAAAGGATATCTTGTAACTTTTCTTATAAAATTGGAGAAAGCCGATGCAACGCCGCCCATACAGCTAGTGTAAAATAATTTCAATCAGATAAAATAAAAAAATTCTGTTTACACTAATAATTAATCATTGTTAAGTTGTTCTTGCATAGAAAAGCCGGTTTTAGAAGATGTATCCAGCAAAGATATCCAGTATTCATAGAACATCTTTAACTCTCTAATCGGATGCTGCACGGAAAATTCCGTCGTGTAAAGATGCTTCGAAAATGGACTGCACGGATTTTTCTGCCTTCAAGCTCCCTAACGTTTTCAAAAGCGGATTAGCCGCACTTTTCTGAAATTCTTTCCCCCTTTTAAAGGTTTAACATCTGGAAAGTTGGGGACGGTGGAAGCAACACAGCAGGACATTTTTGTAAGTTTTATATGCCATTTTCGCAGGAAACCCCGTGTTTTGACCCTGGGGCAATCATAAAAAAAAAAAAAATCGAGGGAAATTTCTTTATAGACACCAGGAAGTGTTTTTTTGTTAAATCGTTTTTTTAAAGTTTTGTAAAGTCCCATGACGCATAAGTAAAATATGTTACAATCCCTTTTGGTTTCATATTAATTTGAAACTGTAACAAGTTGGGGCGTGTCAGTGCAATCTGCTATTTTATATATAGTTAGACAAATTATTTTTTTTTATATTCTTTCGCTTCATTTTTCTTATTTTAATCAAAGCTTTCAGTTTTTAAAACATGATTATTTTATTATAAGATACCGAAAAATTAATAAAACACCAAACTCTTTAAAATTTGGAACCTTTTCAATTTTCCAACCACTAAAAATGAATAAATTTAAACTTCATCAAATCATTTGAAACATTTTCTTACACTTTGATAAAAATAATAAAAAAAAAAAAAAACTAATTAAGATTTAGTAGATTTTTTTTTTAGATTTCAAAGCCTAAGTGTTTAGGTAAGTTTAAGTACAGTGCCTAGTTATATATTGTTAAAATACACCGAATTATATTTGAATTTTAAGTGCTTGAACTTCAGTTTACATCAAAGACAAAATGAATGAAGATTTTCACACATTTTTTTTATAACTTGAACGTTTGAATAAATGGTAATCAAAAAATATACGGAAACATTTACTGTAGACATTTATGCATATAAATAAACATAAAAATCAATTTTAAATTCGAGCTATTGAAAAACATTCGAATTGTATATTGTTCAAAAATATCTATTTATACAAAATATACCTCAACATTTATTTTTTAAAGGCTAACTGAATAAGTAATTAAAATCTGGATATTTTTTGAAATCTCGACCTTATAAAGCTAGAAATTTTATGTTAGAAATTCCATTTGAAATTTCGAAAAAAAATGCATCGCGCAGTTAAAAATTATTTACCATAAGTTTTAGCAATTGTTTGAGTATAATAAAAATTTCAAATTTTATTATATAGCTTCTTTGGTATCTTTTAAAATATTTCGAAGATTTCATACAATTCAGTTGAAAACTGCATGTTAAGAGCAAAAAATATACTAAAAAAATTGACGAATATACAATTACAATATAAATTCTTACATAGAAGCAAAACTAAGAAGCTAAAGCGTAGGAATGAAAAATTTTGAGTATATCTGAAGTAGTTTTCGAAATATTTATTTTAAAGTTCAAAAAATTTTTGCGCGTTTTGTTATACTTAATATTAATTAAATGGTTAAAATAGTACGTTAATATTAGTCATGTAATGGTTTGATGACACATTCATATACTAATAAAAATTATCATGGTCATTGATGCGAATGTCAAGAATTTTATGTAATTTTAAATTCAGACATTAAGATATTGATGTAGAAAATATAAAACGACCATATCTAAAATACATGAAAAATGCAGTCTGCTATAAAATGATCTTGACAAACAAAATCCGGCATTTTCACTTACTATGGCAGAGCCGGCTTAGTCAGGGGGCGATCTGGAAAAACAGAGAGAGAACCGCGGATTTGATGGATGCCACTCTAGCTTTTAAAGTTCCCAGGAAAAATTATATATATATAAATTACAAATGCAAAAATAAATCTTGTAATTTTCCATACATTTTTATAACAACGAATTGTGGAATTGGCTTCCAATGCATTGTTGTGTTTGACAATATGTAAGGTAACCAACCCTACTTTAGATAGATTTGTACTACTTTTTCGTAACCGTATTCCTTTTTAAAATTAATTCGTTCAGCCGAAATACATCTTTTGCACCCTTAAAAATTTATGTAAACTATAACGGTTAATTTTAATTTATGCAACTTGTGAAATGTTCATAATTAACCATTTCCGTCTAAACAGTTTACATGAAAAAAAAAAAAAAGTTTGGACTCCCTCATTCATTAGGGATTTATATAAGAATCTAACATTAAATTTTATTTTTCACCGAATAGGATCGAGTGGTAGTGTATAGTGCTTCCACACCACAGGTCTGGGGTTCTATTAACGGGCTGCGCAAGGTCGACTCTGCCTTTCATCTCCGCTACATTGGGTCGATAAATTAGTACCAAGCTTGCTTCGGGTCTTTAACACTGAAGGTCTCTCTTCAGACAGACCACCAAATCGGGACATCTGTTCATGCACCTCAGCGTCCAATGGTCACGTGTAAAAGCTTTTAGGATTTTAAGACTGATTTTACAATCCATATACGTTTTATAGTAGTATATTTAAAAATGATAAAGACATTTTTACGACTGTGTGAGCTGTTATGCCTCGTTTATAAATATAAAAATTGCATTCAGCTACAGTTTTTGAAATGTACAGAAATAAGTGGAGAAATAGGATACTTACATATTATGAATATTTTTGACTGCAGTAAGATATATTTATATTTCAGTTTCTTTACAATTTGAATAGAAGTTGTAAGCCATTTTGCGAATAGTTTGATATTGAGTATAAACCCATAGGCTGTTTAATATTGTAAAGTGTTTTACTTTGATACCAGCACACATTAAAATAAGGCTCATTTGCAGTTATATGATCAGCTTCAGTGATATTTAAATTTTCAAAAATATACTACACGTACGAAAACATTCTTTCACAACCGCACACCACATCTCTCTCATACTATATCTTCCCCTACAGCAGGAAATATTTGTGTATACTGAAAAATTTAATACAGGATACATTTCCAAGTGTTAAATTTGTTTTTAAAATTTGGTATGAATACATTGTGGAACTGTCGGTTAAAACTTCACTGAACAAAATTGTTTTAAGTGTACTGTTTTGAAAGACAAAATTAATTAGGGAGAATTTTTCTCACAATAGAATTTGTAATGACAGAATTGCGTGAAAATGTAGTTATCGATGTGTGACATTTTTCCTTGTAATAAAAGAAACTGAAAGTTATGAAATTTAATTTAAGTAGAAAATGGCAAGAAGTACTGTCATGCACATTTGAAGAAGTATAACCCCCATTAAAATTAAAAATTATTGACTGAATGTGTGTTATGTCCATCACAAATGCCGATGTAGAAAAGATATTTTTATTTACTACAAGGAGTTCGAAAAGGAGAGCACTAGGAATGAAAATTTAGATTTTTTCCGAAAAATATCCAGTTAACATAAAAATATCATTTATATGATTTAAATTTAAATAAATTAAAAGTATATTCAAATCATTTTTTATGTTATTCTAAATTAAAAATATAATTGAATAGAGAAAGATCTGTTTTATTTCATAAATATGCACCATTTATTGTCTTACTGTTTTAAAAAAAAGATAGGGGGCCTTTACTCTCTTTTTACCTCTTAACTTTTTTTAAAAACAGGAAAGTGAGCACGTTTTCTTACTCTCATATTCAAAAATGAATACAGGATGCTTTTTTTCTGGTTCAAATCGCAATACCAATATTTTTTTTTAATTTTTAAAAAATGACAGAAAAATAAATTTTGTTTGAAGAAAAATATAACTATTTTTCAACTTTTAACACGCCATTTATTTCATGTTTTTTTTACCCTACATTTTGTTTTAATTTTACTGTGACTGAATCTATGGGGAAACGACAGAGTAGAACTACGGTTTTCATACAAGATTGCCCAAGGCAACTTAACAGCTACCTGTAAACGATTGATCTCTTGGTTCTTACTTGACAAAGGAACCGAACTAGGTCATAAAATTGTCCCCGTTCGACCTCCCAAGTTCAAAAAATCGGGAAAGAATTGAAGTCTGTTGCATTTTTGAAGGCATTAGCAAAATAAGAGTAAAAGGCTTTCGAAATAACTTTTCAGGAGGAAGGTATCCACTTAGAGGGTTAATAGAAAACTCGCAATTGAGAGAGAGAGATTCGCAATCCTGCGATACTTCGAGAACCTTCAAAGGAAGAAGGAATTATTAATTCAACAGATTAAAAATCAGTTTGTAGCCAAGAAGTGGTCATCGATCTACGCCCTGAGACTTACACACAGTCTTTATCGAATGCTCCAAATGAAAATTCGGTTGTGTTGGAAAGTAATGCATCGAATGTCCAAACAAATGGAAAAGGTATAAAAGAAAGCAAGAGAAACGTTGCTCTTTCTGCTGATTCATTGGATTCTGAGAATAAATTTATTCTCTCTGGCAGTGTTACAGAATGCTGGAAATCTAATGTAATCACATTTTTAGACGACGGTGACAAACATATGAATAATCAGTTTCTAACTTTTGGAATTAGTGCAAGTTTGCCTAATATCGCGATTACGCTGAAGCGACGAGGAAATATTACTGACTTCGTAATAATTCGAAAAACCCTTAGTTTTTGTCGATGGTGTAAGGGTTGTTAGTACTATGGGGACAACGCCAATATGTGATGTGGATTCGCTTGTGAAAATAATGTGTGTTCTGCCAAAGGTCAATCTTGCAAAGAGTGAGGTTGCTTCAACTTGTGTATTTAAAATTGGAAGCCTGTATAGTAATAAGAGTGGTTGGTCTCGTAAGAAATGCATTTCTAATTTTATTGACTCAACCATGCTGAATTTTTTTTGTGATCTCATAACAGGTAATTTAATTTGGAGTTGAAAGCAGGATTGAAAATACTTAAGGTTCCTGTGGATATTTTATGGACAATAACATGCATTGGTTGCTTCTTATTGCTTTTGGGATTGAAAATGATTTTTCTTACTTTCATTCTACTTAGAAATTGGAAGAAAAAGAAAAAGACAAATTTTTTACATGTTTAAATCTGGTATAATATAGGAACTAACGTTTGGTTGGAAGCATAAACAAGTGAAAGTAATGAATTATCCAGGTTGCCTACTCCCGTTAATTAGATAAGATTCAAGCTAATGATTACTTAAAATTTTCTGTACCGTAATTTCTGAAAACTGCTAAAGATTAAAACTTTGGCTTCTAAATATGCTTCGCTAATATATGTTGTATAATTATTTTAGATATCGTGCTATATTTTTAGTGACTTGTCTTTCATATTTTAATATTTTTGAGTATTATTCGTGGTTCTTTCTTGTATGGATATTAATTTTCTAGCATATTAATGTGATTTACAAAACTATTTTTGTGGGAGTTGTATTAGCAAAAGCTCTTTTCACGTGACACCTGGAAAAAAATTTCTCTCGTTTCTTGCCATGTATGTATGTATGCGTTTAATTTTTTATAGGTTCTTTTCAGCTGCATCGTCCTGGAATGACAGATGGGCTTTCTAAGGGGGGGAGGTGTAGGAGTGGAAGGGTCCATTACCACCTGCTAAGGGGATGGTCAGTTTCCCCCTTTGGGATAGAGTCAAAAGGTCCAAGACCACCTGCTCAAGGGAGCACCAGCTGAAAAAGAGGATGAATAGCCCCTTCCCCCTTTGGGGGTGAGAAAAGAACTCATTCTGTCTTTAGGTACGAAGGATGGAAGTAGTGTTCGAGTGTTGCTAATTGTGTACTGAGTGTTTTTCTTTAAATGTTTTTTCTTTAAAATTTAGACCTCATGGTTTTATTTTGCTTCCGTGCCCATTGATTAGATTCAAACTTTAGTCCACCTATGGTTTGAAGCAGAAAAGAAAACATATACTTGTTACACTAAACCAAAGAAGCTCACGATTTCAGTTGCAACCTTAACATATTCAGCAGCAACCAGATTAAGAGAATGGGCAGCACACGGCGCATAATTAGAGAGAGAGAGCGTTTGTATGTGTGAATTTATTATTTTCTTTTATAAGAGCTTGTACACTATTATATCGACCGTATATATTAGCAGCGTTGTCAAATGACTGTCCCTTACAATTATTCAATGGCAGTCCTTTTGTTTCGAAGAATTCTTGTAGAGAATTAAATCAGCATAAGCCAGTGTGACTACTAATCTTAATTAATGAGATTCATCTTTTATACACTTTTCCCCGAAAACAATACCGTAGTACAATAGAAAGTTCGTCATTGTGGGACAAATCTGGTGTTGAATCCATCACAATTGAATAGTACTTCGTGTCATTGTTATTTATTGAAGTTGTAACTGTTTTAAAGATTTTCTTGTACATGATCTCAATTATTTGCTCATATACTGTTTTTGATAAGTACGATATTAACGATTTTGGTCATAGTTCTCGCTGTTCACAGAAGAATGGGCCGAACTCTGCTAGCAATTCCAGGGTACTTATAAAATTACCAATTGAGGAGAACCTAAAACTTTTCGGTCTCTCATTGCTAAACCTCTTATAGACGAATACTTTACTACCGAAAAAACCCTTTTGAGGACATTGTGATAATATTCTGTCTCTTTTCTTAGTTGCTCCTGTAACTGTTAGGGTTGCGGTAGCCCAGTGGTTAAGGTATAGGATCATGGCAGGCATGTCATGAGTTCGAGCCTAGTACCACTAAAGATCCACCGCGTAGGGGAGCGATGCACGTTAAATCTGTTGAGAGCTCAAACGGTCTCCCGTTGGTGTGATGTGGTAGTTAGGTGAGGGGGGTGCCAGCTCAGGTGTCATCCTCGTCACTTGACCATGGTTCAAAATTACGAGGTCCGTCGTCAAAAACCCTCGTGTAGCTGAAGAGTGCGACGTTAATATTCACTCACTCACTCTCTAAATGTTTTTCTAACACAGCCTTACTTTCTTTTTGTGTCAACCAAACTAAGACTGAATTTTTATGTCCAAAAGAATTTGTTTGATTTTCTAAACAACTATTTCTAATCACTTTTATGTGTTTCCAAACAGGTTGGCTCCTATTTTAACCCACCCCCGGTTTTTGAAGTTTTTTTGTCGCCAAGCAGGGCGATAAGTTCGCCAAGCTATCTACCCTTCCTTTTCATTAAAATTCCGTTGACCAATAGGTTCAAAATTTTAATTATGGCCACCCTAAAACCAATATATACAGAAAAATTTAACCATTTCCTTTTTTTTACGGTTGAACGATCTGGTTCGAACGATCTTTTTAGAATTCGTGTGAGTACCGGTTTTCAGAATGAGTAGCCGAATGAACATTTAACTATTTCTTTTTTGCTGTTTTGGAAAAAAGGGGACAAATGAATTTGCATGAATGGTGTATGCGTGAAAATTTAATTTCTAGCAGGTATGAATGTCCTTAATGTGGAAAAACATGGTTATAAGCGAGAGAAAGGAAGGGAACGATTGATGGGTATGAATGGAGATGCCGTACGAAAGGAGGAGAGAATCCGCATGATGTATGCAAGAGTATAAGAAAAGGGTACGTGGTTCTCTAAGAGTCATTTAAGTGTGAGTGACATTTTAATTTTAACGCGTCATTTTTGAAACTCAATGAATGAGTTTGCTGTGAAAGATGTGAGAGTGAATAAAAATACCGTGGTTGATTGGTACATGTTTTGCCGAGAGGTCTGCATGGCTGCGGTTTTGAAAGAAAGTGAACCACTCGGTGGTGAAGGAAAAATTGTTGAAATTGATGAGAGCATGTTTGGTAAAATGAAGTATGAAAGGGGAAGCCTGCGAATGGTCAATAGGTGTTTGGAGGAGTTGAAAGGAAGTCGATTAAATGTTTTTAGAGTGGTGCCAAATCGAACGAAAAGAGGAACTTTTGAGTGTTATAAAGGAGTGGGTGGTACCAGGGTCCGTTATAATTTCGGACTGTTGGAAGGCCTATGTTTGCCTTTTCGCATGAAGGTTATCAGCATTTGCGGGTCAACCACAGTCTGACTTTTTTAAGGACCCTGAAACCGGTGCTCACACCAATTCAATCGAAGGCACGTGGTCGGCGATTAAAAGATCGTTACGGAACCATGCGGCGCATGTGGAGGGCGAATTCGACCACTATTTAGCAGAATACATGTGGCGACGCCGGAGAGGGCATTCGTTGGATGATGATGTTTTTCGAGAATTTCTCCGTGCGATCACCACATTGTACCCTCCCATGGAGAAAGACGTTCCTTCGTAAGCACGTAAGTTTTACCAATTTTTTCAATTTTAGTTTGCTTCGCTGAACTGTTCAATTTCATTTGTTTTTATTTTTTTATGGTTATCGACATTTTCCGTTCTTTGAACGTCGTCGGTACGAGTTTGAAAATCGCGCTTTATATATGAAATGTTTTAAACTAAGATGCTCTGATTAAGCTTACACCTCTTTCAATTTTTTTACTTAAACTAGTATTTTTGCATTTATCGCCCTGCTTGGCGACAAAAAAGTTCAAAAACCGGGGGTGGGTTAAAGGAGCCAACCGAAATATATATTTGAGCTTAGTAAATGAGGAACTCAATTACAAATAACAAAAATTGTTATATAATTTTTACTAATCCATTTACTGTGATTAATAATACTTTGAAAATGAATTACATGTTT
>BMAU01001158.1:0-110115 GCA_019973935.1 Trichonephila clavipes
AAACATTCTTTCAAAACCATACACCACATCTTGTACTATGTCTTCCCTACAGCAGGCAATATTTGTGTATACTCAAAAAATTTAATACAGGATACATTTCCAAATGTTAAAATTGTTTTTAAAATTTGGTATGGATACATTTTGGAACTGTTGGTTAACTTCACTGAACAAAATTGTTTTAAGTGTACTGTTTTGAAAGACAAAATTAATTGGGGAGAACTTTTTCTCACAATAGAATTTGTAATGACTGAATTGTGTGAAAATGTAGTTATCGATGTGACATTTTTCCTTGTAATAAAAGAAACAGAAAGATAAGAAATTAAACTTGAGTAGAAAATGGTTCGAAATACTGTCACACGCATTTGAAGAAGTATATCCCCCATTAAAATTAAAAATTGACTGAATGTGTGTTATGTCCATCAAAAATGCCGATGTAGAAAAGATATTTTTATTTAATACAAGAAGTTAGAAAAGGAGAGCACTAGGAATGAATATTTAGATTTTTTCCGAAAAATATTCCGTTAACATAAAAATTTCATTTATGACTTAAATTAAAAATATAATTGAATAGAGAAAGATTGGTTTTATTTCATAAATATAATCATCGTATGTATATCGCCGTATGCACCATTTATTGTCTTATTGTTTAAAAAGAGATGGGGCCTTTACTCTTTTTACCTCATTACTTTTTTTAAAAACAGCAAAGTGAGTGTTTTCTTACTCTCATATTCAATGATGAATACAGGATGCTTTTTTCTGGTTCAAATAGCAATACCATAATATATAAATTTTTTTAATTTTTAAAAAATGACAGAAAAATAAATTTTGTTTGAAGAAAATATAACTATTTTTCAACTTCTAACATGCCATTTATTTCATGTTTTTTTTTATGCTTCATTTTGTTATAATTTTACTGTGACTGAACATATCCGGAAAACGACTGAGTGGAACTACAACTTTCTTACAAGATTGCCCAAGGCAACTTAACAGCTTGCTGTAAATGATTGCTATCCTGGTTCTCATTGGACAAAGAGGCCGAACTAAGTCATAAAATTTTCCCTGTTCGACCTCCCAAGTTTTAAAAGGGGGGAAGGAATGAAGTCTGTTGCATTTTTGAAGGGAATGGCAAAATAAGAGTAAAACGCTTTCGGAATAACTTTTCTGGAGGAACTAAACCACCTGGAGGATTAAAGTCATTTTGGCCGCGGTAGCCGAGTGGTCAAGGCATCGGATCATGGATGGCCTTGTTATGGGTTCAAGACCAGTACCACATTAAATACCCACTGTGTAGGGCAGCGTTGCGCGTTAAATCTGTCAAGAGCTCAAACATCCTCCCATTGGTGTGGTGTGGTAGTTAGGAGAGGGGGTGCCAACTCAGGTGTCGTCCACATCACTTGACCGTGTTTCAAAATTACCAGGTCCGTCGCCAAAAATCCTCGTGTAGCTGAACAATGCGACGTTAATATTCACTCACTCATTCAAAGTCATTTTGATTCTGAGAATTGAATCCAACAGTTCAAGGCACATTAGATTCCTTAGTCTTTGTTGACATCTCTCTCAAAAATACCCTTTCTACAGGGCATTACTTACCAGTAGGCTGTAAAGCTCTAAAGCAAATGTAGCTAAATCTCTTAAGTGAGTGAGTGAATATTAACATCGCTCTTATCAGCTACACGAGGGCTTTTGGCGACAGACCACGTAATTTTGAACCATGTTCAAGTGACGTGGATGACACCTAAGCTGGCACCTCCTCTCCTAACTACCACACCACACCAACGGGAGGACGTTTGAGCTCTTGACAGATTTAACATGCATCGCTCCCGTACATGGCGGGTTTTTAGTGGTACTGGGCTCAAACTCATGACAAAGCCAGCCACGATACGATACCTTGACCACTCGGCTACCATGGCCACTGCTAAATCTCTCAAAAACGGACGGGCTGCGGTAGCCCAATGGTCAAGGTATCGGATCGTGGCAGGCATGTCAAAGAAAAGTCCTCGTGTAGCTGAACAGTGCGTTGTTAATATTCACTCACTCACTTAAAAACGGACTTCCCACTGAGTCTTTTGTATTAAAAATGTGACACTAAAATAATGCTCCCTCATTTAAAAGTTCAGATTCGGAATGAAAATCTTCTTTCAACTATATGTTAAAAATATATCTCAATTGATTCTCCAGAACATCCTATTTAGATTGGTCTGCTAATTCTAAAGGCAGATGATCATAAAATGAGGGACGATTTGAATTTTAAAAAAATTTCAGGTGAACTATTTATTTTTATTAAAATTACATAATTTGAAGGGGTTCAGTATAAAGTTACTCACACATGAAGTCTTGAGAAAATTATGACATCTTTCATAGATTTCTTTTGTAGATTCTGGGGAAATTATTTTAGTTTTGCTTGTCAGTTTATTCACAAAGGCACATCCAAAATCAACTACTGCGTTCCGTATTGCTTCGGAGTTTCCCCATGATTTCATTAGCGACTTAATTCACCAAATTTTTTAGGTGATTTTCCCCAAATAAGTCATTTTTTCGAACTTGATCCAATACTTTTATGTGTGGTTGAAAGTAGCAAAAAGTAGCAGGGATCATCAATTGAAGTAGTGTAAAATTTGTGAAATAGCAATAGAATAAAAAAAGTAGCGAAAAGTTTTCAAAGTAGCAAAATTCGCGAAAAATCACGCGATCTAGCAACACTGCTTCCTCATCAAAATGTCTTTGCTGTGAAATTTTCTGTGCATTATTTAAAAAAAATATTTTTATATCAGGCTGTGTTTTATAAATTTAAAATATTGTTTATCTTTTATTTAAAGAATTTTCTTGCAATCCAATACTATGTTTTTTTTTTTTTTAATGCTTTTCCATTTTTAAAAGTTGGCAGATCTGCATTAGTTTACTCATTAGTTTCAATTTAAAAGTTAACATAGCTGTTAAGTATTTTGAAAGTTAATTCAAACATCATTTGATACATTATCATTAATTTGTTTTAGAGGAATATTTTATATACACTTTATGGTTTAGCATATTCAATAAAATTGTATTTTAAAAATGCTCAATTTTCAAAATTTTAGCACAATACATAAATTATCAGTTGTAATGAGGAAGTGGAGTGTTATATATATATAAGTGAAATTCATATTTCAATATTGCTTTATCAACATTATTAATTTATCAATATTCCATTGCATAGTGATATATGTTGATTCTTTTGCTAAAGCAATATCATGAACTTTTTTATTTTGGTATTGATAAGGAATTGTCTCTGCTAAACTGTATTCTTTACTAGCAATTCCATCATTTAATGCAAACACTAGTGTCAAGTTAAATTTCTAATTATAACTATGGGTTTTATGTACATGAGGGGGAATATAAATAGTGTTACAATACCTTTTTTTATTGTAAATTTATATATACCATATTTTCTTGTATCTAAGCCACACCCCAAGTTCTCAATGTTTTTTTGTGAAAAATTAGTTTCATCAATTCGAAGTCGTACCACCAATTCTCTACACGTTTTTGAGAAAAAATAAAAAAAAAAAATGTGCGAAAGGTTCATTAATAACCGATACTTAAGAGAAATTAAAAAAAACTTAAATGATAAATAATAAGAAGCACAATTTATTTATTTTATCAGCATTAAAAACTTTCAAAAATGCATACAAGAACCTATAATTACTCTTATCATCAGTATCATGTTTCGAAAAGGATTCGTCACCTCCATTGTTGCAGCCGACTTTGGAATTGGTGCTAGCTTCGCCATTTTCCCACACAGTGTCATCTTCCATGCCTTTTAATGCATTTGTTATGTAGCATTTTTTAAAAAAGAATATAAAAGACTGTTGAACATTAGCAAGCAAAAATTATAACATTTTGTTTATGCCATCAACATGTTTCTTTTATCCAGGTCAAATTTTCAGTGACTGCCTTTTTGTTTCCATTTTTTTCTGCATATAAAACTGCCTCCTCTTTCATACGTGCGTCATAGTGAACTCGTCTTGATACTATTACCCATATCTTTGATGTTTAGGTGATTAAAAGAAAGCATATACAAAAAAATTTCCTAGATACGAGCAGGCAATGAAGTTTAAGATTGACTGAAGACTGGAGATAAACTGCGGAATGGGACAAGTCATCAACACAAGTGGACAGAATGGGTGGTTGCATTCCTTTTTAAAAGGGTTGGAAACTATTTCCCCCTTCCAACAAACGTTTTGCCTTCGATTCTAAGCTACATCCAATTCTCAGTAACATTAATACTGGTAAAATAGTCAGTTTAGATTTGAGTAAATATGGTGTGTATATGTATATATCTATCTATCTATCTATATATATATGTAATATTCCCTCTAGTACCTCTTTAAATAAATTTTAATTCTTTGGTTCAAGACTAACATGTTAATTTTAATCGTAATCGAGTAGTAACATTGCATCAGAAACTCGCTTCTGCTCAATCCTGGCTCCTGATAGATCGGAGTCAAGAGACCTTCACAGCTGGTATAAAAAGCAAAATTTCTTTGTGCTCATCCTCTTTGTCTGCTCGCCTTCGCTATGTAATTGTCGTTGCCTGCTTTTACCTGTTTGCTTTTGTCTTAGATTTTAGGTTTTATGTGTATTGTTTGAAATGTCCTGCTCAAGAAATAATAAAAAGTAACAAGTACCAAGTCTCTTGAAGTATGCCATAACAACACCAATATAATATTTAATAATCAAGGAAAAATCTACTTGGTGCAGGGTGTTTCATATATATATATATATATATATATAATGGTGTTTCAAGTCAGCAGCGAGAACTTTTTGTAAAATGTTTATTCCAAGAGCAGCCGACACATTTTTCACTGAGAGAAAATGAACTCCAAGTGACTCGATTGCATTTCGAAAATATTAATTGGGCTTGATACTTATTTCCATAATTGATAAACACTTTTTAGTTTATGTTTTCGATACAAAAAGAAAGCGTGGATTCATACATGCGAAGACCAAAAATTTACTGTGCTGGGATCAGAATTGTTATGTTTAAAATATCTTTCCTGAGAAATAATTGGATGTTTCATTTAAGACTCGACTATATGTTTTTGAAAGAAGCCCAGTGGCTGAGTGGTTAGTGCATTTAGCTTCCCATGCAGCATAACCTATCATAATACCTAGTTTGACTCGCATATCCAATTTCTTGCATTTGTTCGCATATACAATACAACAAATATGATAATCAGTGGCTGAGTGGTAGTGCATTGTACTTCCACACTACAGGTCCGAGGTTCAAACCCCAGGCAGGGCAAGGTTGACTCAGCCTTTCATCCCTTCAGTGGGTCAATAACTAAGTACCAAGCTTGCTTGGGAACTTAACACTGAGGGTTTTGTGTCAGACTGACCATCTGACTGGAACATCTGCTCATGCATCTCAGGTCGCGTATACTGAGTTGGGCACAGTAGGGGCTGTCGTGCCACTGAGTTAAATTATGAATAATTTTAGAAAGAGTGAAAATTTTAAATGATTAATGTACTAGTCAGAAGGAAAACTTTTAAATCATATTTAAAAATTTCATTTCTATTATTCATTGTATTGTATTATTTTCTGCAAACATTTTGTGTAATTTTTTTATATGATATTTAAAATTTGATTTTGTAAATGCGTGTATTTTATTATAGATATTTAAAAGGATATTTGAAAGTCTGTCATGTAAGCTCAATATAGATAGTGTATTAGCTTACCTTCGAACGGCTAAGACTACTCTTAGTGAAGCAGAATTTAAAGAACTCGGGTCTCTTATGAGGGAAAGACGAGAACCAAAGTAAATTCATTGTATATTTTCCTTAATGAAATTTATTTTATTCCATTGGATTGTGTAAATGATTTTATGTATTACATTGTATAATTTAGTGTATTGTTATTAGGTAATGAATGTGTTGGAGAATTTTTATGCATTTTGCTTTATTCTTTTTATGAAGATTATTTGGCACATATGAAAATCCTACCAACCATTTTGGCCTAATCAGAAATATGCCACCAAATAATGAAAGTGTTAAAAAATAATATATTCTAATAGTATATTTCAGTTGGTGTAAATTTGGTTGGAAATTTACCATCTTGCATGATCAGTGAAATTTAGCACATCCACTGATTATTCAACATTGAAAATAAACCAGAATTTATCTTATTATTAATTTTATTATTCAAAAGTGAAGTTTTGTAACATATGTATCACAAAATATGAATTGAATTTTTAAAATTTTATATTAAAACGTGTGACTGTAAACTTGAGATAAGGAGTGTTTTTCCTTATAAAAAGGACATGCTTTAATTTACTTTTAAACAAATTTTCCTAGGATAGTCTAGTTTATAATAAATATGGGTTTTTTTCCCCCTCCACTCTTTTATTTTCGAAATCGCATTGATCATAAAATTCTAAATAAAATTATAAATCCTTGTTTGGTATCAGTTACTCTAACAAAATAGTTTTTGTTGTGCTTCATTCTTATTGTTTATTTGATGTTAATAAAACTTCCTGACCAGTGGCGCACACAAGGGGGTAGATCTGTGGGTCTGGACCCTTCCCCATTGCCCTTGATTTTTTTTCAATTGATTATAATGCTATGTATATAGTATGTAAACTTTAATCAAGTACTTGTTATTAATAATTCATTTTCTTAATTCATGCTAATTATTTCTTCAATAATTAATTTTTAACTGTTTTTAGTTCTTGACAATGGACAAAATTAAAAGAATATTTTTAGCGGCATGTTGGGGTTTGTTATGAGAATGGTGGATCTTTGACCGTGGACCTCCCCTCCCGAAAAACTCCTTGGTGCACCACTGATCCTGATTGTTTATAATTTAAAAATATGTATTGAATACCAAAATAATGCTTTATTCTAAATATACCTTTCCTTTTCTGTCATGCTTTTGTAAATTAATGATTTATTAGTTAAACCATTTGGTTTGAATGTATTTATTTCTTAATTATTTTATAAAGATCAATAATTTTTTTTTTTATGAACTACATATATTGCAATTACATCTTTTTTTCTTGTTTATAGTGTGAATATGGTTCACATATTTGCCCAATTATCACTCTTATTGCAAAAGTATCCAGAACTATTGCAAGGGCTTGGAATATTTCTACCTCCAATTGTTAATGTACCATTTCAGTCTGGAGATTTTCCCATGTTATACAAAATACAAAGCAAGAATAAAAAAGCTTCTGCTGTTGTAAAATGTGAACTGAAGGAAATGCCAAGTACTTCATCAAATGAACAAATGGTATTTATTTTTTTAAATATTAATTTTCTTGTTAGTAAAATAATAAATCAAAGAATAAGAATAAATAATAAAAAAGGAGTCTAAAAATAAATATGGTTCTGAGAATTTTGAATTGCTAATCTCTTTTCAAAGTTTTTAAGAAAACGACAATTCAAATACTTGTAAGTGTTTTTAGTAGTCTTTCAGATTATGCACAATGTAATGTAATAAATCATTGTTGTTCTTTAAATGTATAAAATGTAACTTTCATGGAATTTTTAAAATTTGCGATGCTTGTGTAGCATTGCAACCATCAAGTGAAAAACATGGGTAGAAATCATCAAAGCAAAGAGTATCGTATTATTGTAACCCCAAACCATTGCTTTATAGTAAATATGCATGTGATTTCCAAGGGTGTTTGGACAAATGTCATAGCCATTTCTCTTCAGTTTTGTGTTTGAATGTCTTTTTCTCCTTTTCTTCACCATAATCTAAACTTCTAAAAATAAAATTGTGGGAATTGCCAACTACAAAAAAGTGCAATAAGATTTATTTAATATTGGCACATTTTATATAGGAAATCACTAATAATCAAATTCACACACCATGAAGAAAAATTTCATGGTATAAGTATGCATTTTGGAAATACAGTATTAAAAACTGTTCCAGACATTAGAAATTAGAAATGACGATTCCCTACAGCTGTACAATTTATAAGTACTTAAGTCATCCTTAAATATAATGCATTGAAACTTATACTTGAAAAAATGAAACCCCGCTTAAAAGCCTACAATTTTTAGTATGTAAATCAAGATCAAATCAAAACTAAAAAAAGGTAGCTGTGTACAAATGTACATGCAATAAATGTTTATTATGTAGACCATAGTTCTTCAACCAAAAGTCACTAGACATTCAGGTGAGTGAGGGAATATTAACATCACACTATTCAGCTATTTGAGGGCTTTTGGCGTTGAAGCTCGTAATTTTGAACTGTGGTCAAGTGACGAGGATGACACCTGAGCTGGCACCCTCTCTCCTAACTACCACACCACTCCAACGGGAGGCAGTTTGATCTCTTGACAGATTTAATACGCATCACTACCCTACCTGGCAAGTCTTCAGCGGTACTAGGCTCGAACTTGTGACACACCGGACATGAGTCCGTTACCTTGACCACTAGGCTACTGCAGCCACCAAATGTTTGGATCAGGGTTGTAAAGTGTTTGCAATATTACACAAGCTTCAAATTTGTTTTTAAGACTAGTTTTTCTGCTTTACTCCTGCCCATTTTTATGCTTAAGAATTAAATGAGTTGGAATATTTATTTTTAAAACTATTTGCCCATTTATGTGTATTAGATATGTTTTTAATATTTTATATATTTTAATTATGTTATTATTTTAAAGTTGGAAGCTCCTTCTTCAAGAGAAATAGATTCAAATATTTCTCAAAATAACTCTTTGGACAAAAAAGATCCAAATTCTTTGAAGAAAGTCTATGAAAAGCGGGCTGTATCTTTTTTGGACAAAGTTGAGGTAATTTTTCCCTTTCATTTACTGTGTGAAATATTATTAATTTTGAATTCAATTCCAATGCATAGTATTGTTTAGAATATATTAAAACCACTTTAAAAAAAACACAGCTTATATCTGGGTAAGGTCACCTTAGCCTTTCATCCCTACTGCAGTGGATCAATAAATGAGTACCAAGCTTGCTTGGGAACTTAAACACTAGGGGCCTCGCTTCAGACTGACCACCTGATTGGGACATCTGCTCATGCACCTCAGCGCCCTGTAGTCACTTATACTGAGTTGAGCACAGTAGTCATGAAACAACCGTTTGGTCCCAAAATATATGAAGACATTAAAACATTTAAAGCAGACAAATTATTGTACAAAGATTTGTTTCATTTTTGATCCTATGAGCATTAGGGAGGGAGAGGGTTGATGCTGTAAGTTTTTTCCTTGATTTATTTCTCCTTTTAAATAGATAATTTTTATTTAGGAACCTAAAGAGAGAGAGAAAATTTCAAGGGTGAATTCAGCTACCCCTTTAAAAAGATTTTTACTTGTATTTCATTGTGTCATGTCATTTTAATTTCTTGTAATAAGTCATGGTTTTCTCATCTATATATCATTATTGTTTAATTATATGTATTTAAGGTACAGTTGTTCTTTTAGTGTAATACATATTTTATATGAATGTCTTGAGCTTATAGTAATCTTATATATTCAAATATTATGCAACTGTAACTTTTTAATTGACCAATTTCTTGAGAGAGATTTGAATGTAATTTTCCCCCCTCAGCGATGTTTGTTTTATCATTGATATTAAAAGTTTTGTGTTTAAATATTACTTTTACAGAAGAGGAAAAATGAAGTCTTGTAATCCATGTCTTTGCCAAACTATATTCAATTAGACTATTGAAAATTTAGGGTTTTGCTGTTCTTTCATTTTATAATATGTGAAATATTTGTAACTTTTTTATGTAGTGATATAGTGTGTATTTTATTTAAAGGATCGATTTAAGGAGGAACCACATATCTATGGAAGGTACATTGAACTATTAAGTTCTCTTCAAAATAAATCAATGGTAAGGAAATCATCAAAATATTCTAAATTAAACTGGATATGTTTGCTAAGATATTTCATTTTGTACATCTGTTCCATTACAAAACACAATTTTAAAATCTAAAATCACTAGTTGAAAGATAAATATATATGCTGTTAATATTAATGATAGTGTTGTACTTTAATTTTTTAATTTATTTTTCTATGTTGCTCAAAATTAGACTCTTCAAAAGTTACTATTTAAGAAATATTCTCTCTTATTAAAATTTTAAAAGTATAGGAAAAAATATAAGTTTTGGTAATTGTAGCATATATATATTTAATATTCCCTCTGTTCCAAGTTTGTTGCTACAGTTAGGTAAAAAAATTTGTCCCAATTTAGTTGTTGCATTTGAATACTTTTGTACGATTACTGATTTTGATCATCTTGTTTAAACATTTTTTTACAAATTTTAGGTTTCTATACTGTCAATCACCAACATTTACTTACCACAAGCATTCTCTCCTTCCCTCCTTAAATTAGTACCATATTAATTTCAAATATTCAGATTTGCACACTCTTAAGCCAAGTGCCATTTTGTAAGGACTCGTATGTTAATTGCATAAAATTATCTCCTAGCTACTAAATTGTGAATTCATTAGGAAGAAAATGATCCTTCTGGTATATTGGTGGTAGAGTCCTTACAGAATGAGACATGGTTTAAGTGAGTGCGAACCCTGGATTTTTGAAACTAATTGGGTTGTAATTTAAGGGATGGGGGAGATAGCAAAAAAGGGTGTGTGTTGTGGTGATAGCTTGAAATCTGAAATGTTTAAGCAAAATCATAAATTCATCAGTATCAATACTCGTACAAAAGTATTCAAATATAGCACCTAACTGGGGACATAGAGGAGTATATTTCACTTATAAAACACTTGACAAAATAATTAAAAAATTTTGATGAATAATACAATATTATTTCATTTTGTTTCTTATACAATATAGAAACTTCAATAGAGTTGATGCAACATAAAGAATTCTTAGTTCCGGTTATTTGATATTCCTGATTCTTGTATGATTATTCATTTAATGAAGTTAGCATGATAAAAATTTAGCAATTTTTTGAACGAGCATTTTCATAATAAGTTTGTTTTATTAAAAATTTTCATTTTAATATTATTTCAGTAATCCTTTTACTTAAAATATCTTTTTACGTTAGAGTGAACAAAATGCCTTAGCAGGTGACATCCTTCTGGAAGTTTCTGACTTATTCCATGGCCATGATGATTTGATTGATGAATTTAAATCTTTCATTCCAAATACTAGATGTGAATCTCCAGAAGATGTATGTAATGCTATTTTTTTGCATATGTTTTTTCTTTAATATGAATATGCAGAAATAATCTGTATAATATTATAATAGAACACAAATATGTCACCACTTGCAACCTGTAATATTTGAACAAATTTAATAATTTTCATGAAAAAAAGGTTCTTGCATATTTTACCTTCAATAAATTTCATCAAATAAAAAAAAATAACCTTTTTTTATAGTTTGTACCATTTCTGCCTGTGTTCAGATAAAATATTCTCAATTACGTATGCTCAAAAATAATAACACTGTTTGTAATTTTTAGTATTATTATTCTCTAATTTTGTTGGAAAAAATGACTATATTTTCTATGGAAAGGAATGAAGTGAAGTATTTTAGAAAGTGTCTAATAAGAGTAAGAACCTAAAAGACTATTTGTGGTTTGGCAAAACATGAAACGTCTTGGATCTGTTCGACAGCATTTAGATTTGAACTTAACCGAATTTATGTGGCATAGTCTACATGAAAAAAACAATACATTTAGTGCAATTTTGAATACAGTTACAGTGTTTTGATTGCTTGAGTAATTTAATTGTTGGTTTATCTTTCATTTATTTTAAATATACACGTTTTTTAATATGTCATTTAATTCTAAATCATTACCTAGTCACTTGTTGATCTAGAAAGAATAACAGCATACAGGGAAGTTTTTTATTTGGCAATATATTTATAAATTTTGCAACATTGATTGATGGTATTATAAGTACCAAAAAATTACTATTTTTCAAAGTTAATTTATTTCATGTAAAGCATATGTGGAAAAATAAATATTCAAACTGAGAAACAAACAAAATTTTCTTAGTAAAGAGAGATATGAGCACTATTTTTTTTGTGAGGGAGCATGAATTTAATATTTAATAAACTTTTAACATGCGATATTTATACCTTAATAAAAAAACACACATTAGTTCAGTGACAAATATTTTTTTCTTGCTCTTGTAAAATGTCCATCTTTATGCATGAGAATTATTAGATGTAAATAATTTATATCCCATTCCATTGGCGTCAAACTCATTTCCGCTTGTTGGCTCTGAAGCAAGTAAAAATCACTGAAGTGTATATTGGTAATTTTTCTTCTTATAACCTAATTTTGAAGCATGGGTACTGTTCCTCCTTTTTGTATCACAGCATCTTCTGCTGTGAAAATATTAATCTAGAGGCAGTACTCATTGTTATTTTATGTTGCTTTTGATAATTAAGTTCAAGATTTTTAATTTAAGATTGGTTTTTGACACATGAAATGAATCATTTGATAACTGTTGACTTTGATTGATTTCCAGAGATTTGTTTGCTTCTTCAGAAAATATAGTTTGAACTTATTAATTGATAATTATATCATGAAAGCAAGCCTTTACAACTTGTGTGCAGTTGATTCAAACTTCTAATAAACTTTAATTAAATGTGTGTTTTTCCTGTTTAATATCACGAACCTTGAATATTCCTTGTTATCATAATTTAAATATCCCTCTCTATCTTACTCATATTATCTGGCTTTTTCTTTAGTTCATTATTTATGAGGGAGTTCTTGTCCTGTAGATATTTTAATTATTCATTTTTTTTTGGATAAACTATTGCTAATATTTTCTTATTGATATTTTTTTTTATTTTAAATACTTCAGTGTCTAATTACTTGATATTTAACTATTTTTAACGTAGCACCCTTTTTTTTTATCTTGGGTAAAAAATTTTTTGTAGTAAATATTAAGGATAATTTGCTTTTACTTATAGGGCTAGACACGTAATTATTATGTATAGTCATAAAAATGTTGATCATGGACAATTTTTTATTATATGGGAAATAGGATTACATCTTTTTTTTGTAATAGTGGCCACACTCTAAAAGTTTCATATTTTAAAACTTGCTCGTATGATTTGAATTGTACTTTTAAAATTTCCTTTGATCTAAAATTACTATTTATTGACATTTTACTACTATTATATTTTTATTCTTGTTAAATTTGTTACCTTTTTTTCAAAAAGAAACTTTTCATTATATTGATACAATTTTTGAGGTCTTGCTAATTGCTTTTGTATAGTTGAAACGTATGTTTCAACATTTATTAAAGCAACTAATTTTTTTTATTATGCATAAGATTAAGTGATTATTTACTTACTATTTAGAGTACTTTTTACTATGAATAAGAGGCTTTTTAGTTGTATATTAATTATCTTACTGAATTATATCTATCCACATTCTTTGGAAAAATAAGTATTTTCTACTAAGGATTGTTTTACATATCTAAAAGGATTTTTTCATTAGTTTGATTAATTTTTTATAATTTGTTTTCTTTTGAGAAAACTGGGCGAGTTAAATTAAATATTCACTACATTTTAATAATTTTTTGCTGAAAAAATTGTACATACTTTCATGGCAATTTTTTGAGTTTCAAACCATGTATTTTTCTTTTGAATTATTTTGACATATTTTTGCTAATTAATTTGGGCCATATGTGTCTCATTGTGGAAAAACTATCAATGTTAATCAACATGTTGTTCATAGGTACATTATGTGTTTGTATTTGGCCTAACAGTTATAAATTAATGTCTTTTTTATTAGACATAATGTCATGATCAATAATAGAGAACTATAATCCATACCAATATCATGCCATAATATATATTCATAATAGGGATATATATTATGGCAATCATCTGCAGTTACTCTTATTCTTTTGAGGACTAACTTTGGGGCTTGTATTTTCATGAACAGCCATCATTTCATTGTTGGTTTGCTGGGCACGTAACTTTTCAAGTGATCACTCTTTGAAACTATCTTCTCCATACTGTGTGATACAGCATTCTATGGCTTCCTGAAATCAAACAAATGAACATTAATAGCTAAGATTTACAACATATACATGAGGAGAAATTAATTTGAAGGTAAATTTTATCCACACATCTCTTATAATTCTTAACAGGTAAATTTTATCCACACATCTCTTATAATTCTTAGCAGTATAGTAAAGTTAAAATAAATACTCTGTTCTTTCTACTGTTAGAGGAATTTGATTTTATATGGTTTTAGAATATTTAGGAAAGACATAATGCTCAGCTTTCTGCCCTACCTCGGTCAGAGGGTGTGGCATGTCAGAGTCGGCACCGGCCATGATTACCTGCAGGCCCATCTGTTAAAAATTGACCTGGCTGATTTGTCACTCTATAAATCCATGTCAATGACTGGGGAGCATCTATCTGATTGCCCCGCTCTACTTCATGTTCTCTTGCAAGACAACTGTGGAGTTCTCTCTCCTGCTTGTGCAATATCTGCTTTATATTGGACTGTAAGATGCCTTTTGTCCAAGAGGACATTGGGGGCATAGTTAAAAAAAGAATTTAGGGAAAAGGTTAAACTTCATCCCTTGATAATTGCTCAATATTTTAAAATCAACATCTAATTGTGTAAGAGTTACTTTATTAGTCATGTGTCAAACTCATCTGCAGCTACAAACCATTTTCCAACAAGTAAAATTCGTATAAGCAGCACTGTGTTTACTAATCGTTTATTCATTCTCAAATATTCTATTTTTTCAAATTTATTGAAACAGCTAGGAAATTTAAAGAATTAAAATTGCTTCATTCTGCTACTGGAAAACTATAAATCACAAAAAGTATACATGTAAATTACTCTGCTCTACTATAAAAAGAACGTCCTGATATCTTTTCTGCGAATTCTTAAGTTTAATGACCTGAATCTGAATATGACCCATATTTTGACCCTTTACCCAATGGTCCCTCAGAATCTCACCCCCCTTTATTTTTGTATCACTATTTAGTAATTTTATGGCTATGAATTTTATGTGAAAGGGAGAACAAGATTTTTTATTTGTAATTATCTTCTGAGGGGCTACTGAGATAAAAAGTTCTAAAATATGAACTTTTGTAGTAAGGAAAGTGGGTCACCCACAATAAATTAAAATAAACTCAGTACAAATATTTTTGTTTTCATTTTTTCCTTTATATTCTGTTCCAACTCCCCCCTCCCCATCTATTCTTTTCTCCTCTGAAACATTCCAAATAATAAAAATATATCGCAACAATTTATGTCTAAAGTGGATGGAAAGAAGTTCTGAAGTCTGCATTGTAGTTTAGAAGATTCACTGTACATTTCGAATCTAAACAACCCCTGTATGTCATGTCTTACACAGTATGTCTCCTATATATCCACAGAATATGGAACTGGGACTGTTGGTAAAACATTCCTATTGTCCAGGAAGATAACTTTAAAGCTTGTTTTTGATGAGTCCATAAACAGTCTTCATTTGTGTGGGTTTCATGGCATCTTCAGTTCTATCATCAATTCATTTCAAGCTAGTTGGAACATTAAGCCTGAATTTCAAGATTGACTGTTTGGTCTTATTAGAAGATAATTTTAAACCCTTTTCTTAGAGATACCATCACTGATTCAAGATCCAAGAAGTGTGTTGAGGTAACTCCAAATTATAGGTGAGATCATTCAATTTTAGTTGAGTAATAAGGTGGTGTTGTTGAATCAAATCAGCCGGATACTTTTCACTATCATTGAGATCTTCGATGGTCCTGGGTGTTGCTCAAAAGTTTTCAAAATGCATTTCTGGCTGTAGACTATATATTTTTGTGGCTATTGGGATTTGCAAAGATTATTAGTGAGGAATTGATCTTGCAGCTGAAGGAATATTAGGATATTGAATTATGCGCTTACTTTTGCTGGATAACTTAACAATGGAAGAAAAAAGCTATACACAAATTTAACAATCTGTGATATATCAGCAAGATTCATACCAATCCATAAGCACAGAAAAAAAGTCATTGATTTTGCAGGTACCTTTTGAGTGCTTTGGTCAAGCAACTGTAACAAGTAGTGCAGTACAACTTTGCAGCCTGATCTTTATCCTGATCAACTTGGCAAAAAAGAAAACACAATCTTGTTTCTTGTTCTTGATTCTCTGTTTCATTTGTAGTAAACGAGGTTGAAATTTATTGCATACATTTATTGAAAATCAAATTCGCTATCCATTTAGTTGTACTGAAAATGTAGATGAATCAATTTTCTTTTTTCTGTTTATAGAGATTCCTATGTAATGGGCTCTTATATTACAATTTTTTTTAAATGTTAGAACTCGTTCAATTATTTACTGATTTAATTAATGAAGTATTTTGCTTATTTAATTACAGGGCTTCAAATTTGTTTGCTTATAAAAAGAACTTTTTTGAAAAACAACATTCTTAAGAAATTTGTGTGTGATAGTATTGGTATTTTTCTTTGTAATTTTTAGAAATTCTTCTCTTAATTGGATTCTCAAGCTATAGCAAGTGGAGGATACCAAGATATGTGTTGAAAACTCCCTCTCAATCTTATTCCAAAGATAAATTTTTAAATTCTTTAATTCTTTAGACAAACTGAAATATATATTACATAGGAATGTCTTTTGATTGGTTGCCCTGAGTCAACTGTTTTTTTCAGAATTCTCTTTTAAATATTTTAAGTTCAATTTTAAATTGTGTTTCTCAATGATTAAAGATAAAAGTGAAAAATAGTTGTTCGTATAGTAATAGTTTTTCGTATGAATATAAATCGGTAGCGCACACAGGAATTTTTCAAGGGGGGTCCGAGGTCGAAAGTTCACCATTTTTGTATCATGCTCCTTTTGATTTTGTCGATTTTCGGGAACAAAACACAGTAAAATGCTAATTATTGAATAAATAATTAGCATTAATAAAATTAATCATTAATAACAAATATTTAAATTTTTCGTACTATATACTTAGAATTATAATCAATCGGAAAAAAAATCGAGGGCCTTGGGGGGTGGGGGTCCGGAGCCCCAGGACCCTCCCCTTGTGTGCGCCACTGATATAAATGCTTCTTATCTTCAAATTAATATGGTACCTTTCTTTTGCTTAGTGAATCTATGTTTTATTGATTGTTGAGTATCCTACATTTATAATTTTATTTTATAGTTATCAAAAGTCTCAGTTGTGAATGATCCATCTATTGCTTCTGTTTATAAATATGGCACATATGAACAACATTTGTTCTTTGATAAAGTAAGTTTATTCACAGAGGAATCTTATTTGTACATCTGCATTTTTTATTATTGCAATGTCATAAAAATGTTTTTATAGATAGTAGAAAAACATTTGGCTCTTATGAAGAACATTTGTTTGATAAAGTTCAATTAGAAGAAATTTATGTATGTTCCAATTACTAAAAATTTGTACAACTACATTTCTTACATTAATGCCATAAAAGATATGTTTATACTAAGAAGAAAATATTTCCTTTTTATTTTTAATACACTGAAGAAACTTGTTCCGTTTATGTGAGATTAATACAATAGATGCTACTCTCATTGAAAATATTCCATTTATTTATAAAACTACAGGTTTGCATGTGTTTAAAAGTATACATATGCATTTTCCCATGTGAGCACTAAGCTTATATTTATTACAATTGCAATAAACTTGCATGCAAAATATTTTTGGGAAAGAATTTTAGTTATTTTCTTATGAGAAATTTAAGTATATAGTAAAATTTTCAATGACTTGTGATTTTAATAAATTAATGAAATGGTTTGATATTAACTTTTCTGCCCTGTATGGGCAAATTCGACCCATTTCTAAAATCGATCTTTCAATTTCTTCCTGATTATAATTCTCATTCTTTAAATGTTATGCATTCCTTTTAGTATGTTATACTTTCAGAATTTAGTACATGTTTTTGAAATTAACAGTGGTTAAAAGTGAAATTTTACCAGTAGGTCGAATCAACCTATATTGTTTACTTGCATGAGCAATACATGTCAAACTAATTCAGAATTTTTGAGAGACTTTATTTTAGTTAATGGTTAATATGTGACCTCAGTAAACTGAAATGCAGAAACAGTGATTATATCTGCTGTTCCTCTTCTCCAATTGTTCAACTGCTTGTAAGCTTAAGAGTATCGCATGTAACATGAGATTAAAAATTGCTGCCAAAAAGTTACCTTGATCATATGATGTGAAAAAACGTTGATTACTTGCAAATTCAAATTAAGGCTATTGATCAGATTGATAGTGTACTACATCCTCGACGAGTGTTCACCATTTTTATTGTACAATATAGCGTGGAAAATCGTTAATGTTGTCTTACTAAAGATGAGATTAGAAATTTTCATTAGGGCTCAGTGATCAGTCTAATGAAATAAGCAATGATGAATTATAACCAGTGCAGAAATTTCTGACTATTAGATGGATATTTTGAAATCTTAAAAGAAATTGTTCATTGAGTTGTTTGTTGTCTAATTCCCTAAGATATTCATTCCTTCAGATAATTTAAATACAAAACAACTTGTACCTTTTTGTGGTAAATTCCCACTTAGGCAATATTTACCATCAAAGCCAAGGGTGAAACACAAAATTTAATTATATTTGATGTTTGTGATCCCAAAATACCTTCTATTAACTTTGAAAAATTTACTGGAAAGACAAAGAAGTAATGTTGTTTTGTGCTTTGTAAAATCAATTGAGAGCACTGCTTAGAATATTACAGTTTTTAATTTTGTACAGATTAGGATCTTGCAGAAGAATTTTCAAAGAGAAGATTGAAGACCAACTATTGATGCATTGGGTTTCAAAAGATAAAGCCTTTGTATTATATCTATCTTTAAAGATAAAAGTGTAATATTTATTTTATCTACTTTGCATCATGATTGAAAAGTTTCACAGAATAGTAAAAGGAACAAGATGCAATTTTGATCTATTATCAAATTAAAAATAGAGTAGATAAGACACATGAACTATCTGGCATTTATACATGTGTAAGAGGAACAAGGTGACCATTGTGTTTATTTCATAACATGATTGATCTGGCTGCAATTTATACTTTTATTATTTTTACGCTCATCAATCTATTGTACTAAGCTTTTCAAAAGGCATCTTTTTCTAAAGGAACTTGAAAAGCTTCTTACAAAGAATCATAGAAATGTTGCAAATTAAAAGAATATATCAGTAACAATGAGCTAGAAGTTCCTAGCTTTGAGAGATGATACATCAAATGTCAGAACACTTACACAAGGAAGATGTTAAGAATATGGCACTAATACTAGATGCACATTATACTATGTATGCATTTCACTGCCAAGAGAATGTTATTATTTATTATAAATCTTTTATTGTAGAAAACATTGTCATTAATAATGTAATTATAAGGCATACTTTTAAAGTTACTAAAACTTAAGAACTGTTTCATTTGTTTTGATAGTTCGAAAATCTTACGTGGAATCGAGGAATAAGTGGTTGAATTGAAAAAAAGAGGGGAGAGGAAAAGGTATTGGGGGGCAGAATTATGCTTGTTAAAATAATTCTTAATACTTTATAAAATGAACTGTGTGGAAAATATTCTCTACCTTTTTTTGGTTGTGGTAGACTTTTAACTATTTCCAAATTTGGTGGCACGCTAACAATAAAATATGTTCAAAAGAATTTTACTTATCTGTAATACACTTCCATCTATCCACGAAAGAATAAGTTAAATATACCACTTAGTTTATTATAAAATGGACGAATGATTCGTTTCCGCATTTTATTTATTTTTGTCAGAGGAAAAATAATTTTAAAAAATTCGGCGGCACTCAAAAGTGCTGCGGCACAGTGGTTGAGAATCACTAGTCTAGAATAAATCTTTATGGACTGGGTCAATCAGACTTGTACAAGTACAACTTACCTTTTTTCTTCAATAGGGTAGGAAGGTTAATTAAGCATTTGAATTGGTTGAAATTTATATTAACCAAATTTTGAATTTTATTGAATTGGTAATTTTATCTTGTTTGCAGGATGTGATTTTTTCCCTCAACAGCATAATATAATGTGTTTCTACAGAAAGAAATAATTTATTTGTAAAAGGAAAATATATATAAATAAAAATTATTTTACTAAGCTCAAAAATGAGAAGCTGTCATTTCTTTAGTTTTTATATGTAGGGAATAAGTTGTGATTAACTCTTTGTGTTGTGAAAATGAAGTATTTATTTTAGTAGTATATATGTATATTTTTATTTACATTCCAAATTAGCAATATGAATAAATATTTTAACCATAATTAAATTGTATTTTAAGATTTTAAAATAATTAATTGATATATAACACAAATTTCAAAGAACTTTTCATTCATAATATTTTACCTTATATTTTTGTGTAAAACGTGATGTATCTGAAATTTACTAGCTTTCTTTTTCGCAATTTTATTTTTTAATAATTTCTCGAAATTTTTTTTGCATCAGCTTGACAATGTTTTTTAGAATATATGTTATATATTTTTTGCATTCATGTGCACAATGTCTGATAATATTCTGTTTTCAGGTGAGAGCTGCTATGGGTTATGAAGAAGTTTATATTAATTTCTTGCGTTGTTTAAATCTCTTTTCTGAAGATATTGTTACAAGATCAGAACTTTTAAAAACATGCACTTCATTTTTGGGGTAAATATTTTATGTTTTTATTTCATATACTCATACAGTTAGTGTTAATTAAAATTTTTTTAGCAGAACTACATTAAACAAATTCTTTCTCTTCTAATATTTTTATATATTCTATAATTAGTTTATGTTAAAAAAAACTTTCATTTCTATTAAAAATGCATAATCTTTCAATCTGTTTTAGTTTTTTATTTACTAAAAACTTTTGAAAAGATTAAAACACTTAATGTTTATAATTCAATAATTTTTTGAAATTTATTTAGTAATTTATTTACTTGTATGTATAAATTTAGGCATCAGTGGTATATAACCTCTTAACTATGCAAATTATTTTAATACATACACTGCTGGACATACAAAATGCAACACCCAAGAAGTACCAGATATATCACAGTGAATTTATTTGGCAGATAATGTTATACAAAGATAAAAGGATTAAAGTTATAGACTTTTGCGATGTGTGGATGATGACAAAATAAGTAGTTAGTGTAGCCGCCATTGTTGGCTATAACTGCTGCCACAGGCCTTGGCATAGAATCAAAGAGGCTTTGGATGTATCCTTGGGGTACAGCAATCCCTGTTGTGTGTCCCGGGCCAGTCGTTGTGCAAGCATGGACCGCATGTTTTCGATTTGTGATAGATCCGGAGAACAGGCAGGACAAGCTAGCAATTTAAGTAAAGAAGAACTCTCGAACATTGCATGCCATTTGTGGGCGGGCATTATCCTATTCGAATATGGCTGATAGCTAGTGCTCAATGTATGACAGAACTAAAGGCTCAAACACTGCAGAAATGTAGCACTGTCTGTTCAGTGTACTTGCAATATGTACTAGAGGGATGAGGCAGTGAAATCCAATATCACCCCAAAACCCTAATACTAGATGCAGGACCAGTGTGGTGATGCATAACACAACAGTTCAGCAGTCTCTCACCACAGTGTCTCCAGACTATAATCTGACCAGTGTGTTGCTGCAGGCAGAAGCAGTATTCGTCGTTGAATCCATCACTCCATGTCCGCCGTTCAACACACCTTTGGCGGCAGAAATGCCTATGGTTTCCAGTCAAGGGTAAATGAAGCAATGGATGCCTTGCGGACATTCTCCTCTGTTGCAAATGGCATCAAATGGTACAAGCAGACACTGTATGATGCATAACAGACTGAATCTGTTGTGCTATTGTTCGTGATGTGGCTGCGCGATCCATTACTGCCATACACACAATTTGCCTGTTATCACGTGCAGTGGTGCAATGAGGTGGGTGTGATCAGCCCCGTCGATCTGTCGTATCCTCCTGCATCCACAGGTGACAGATCCGCATCGCAGTTTCTTGGGTTTTGTCCAATGTGTTGACCGATTTCTATGAAGGATAATCTGCATCTCTATAGGTTAATATTCTTCCTTGGTCGAATTCAGAAACTTGCTCAAAAGATGCTCAAGGGCTTCTATGAGGCATAGATCAACAGCTTTTAAGCACAACCCCCCCACACACACAAAAGAATTTGGTACCTCAAATCTGTAATCTCTTTTCCCCTTATATAGCACTAGCGGGTGGCACTACAGTTGCCCATGATGTGCGTCTGCGCTATAATTCTAATGATTTGTGTATTTCATCGCCACCAACACATGATTCAAGTTTCACATGGTTTGCATGTTTCCTTCAGGGTGTTACATTTTGTGTCCAGCAGTGTATTTTATATAAAATTTAATGCTATCAAAAAATTTATTCTAAGTATTGAACTGGGTCATAATATTCTCGCATATATTCAATAACCTAAAAATTTTCCCACAAAGATAAAAAAAATCATTTTGTGCATACGTAAGGCTTAATTGCTCATAATAAATTGTGCATATTTCAGACTATAATTTGCAATTTCAATCTTCATTCATCAGTTACTGAAATTTACTAATATTTAATTCAAATCTTATTTTATTAGAAACAGCACAACATCATTAAGGTAGCAGATTACTTTTTATACTAGTTTATTTTATTACTAGAATTTTTTATGTATACTTTATTGTTAAAGTATTAAATATGTTATTTGATACATTATATTTAGTTTTTTTTTATGAAGTTACCAATCAAGTGAATTAAAGTATAAAACTTATATTCTCTGGTTTAACTGGTTATTCAATGGAATAATTAGCATTTGATTAGAATGAAATGATTGATATCCACCCTTGTTGTTTTTAATATTGCCACTTATAGGCAGAATACAGAGTAGTTTTAATCAAAGTTCTTACTTTATTTTCCCTTATAGACTTTGACTTAAGTGAAAATCACAGAAAAAGTACACTCCTTCCAACTCTCTATAAAATGTTTTGTTATAAAAGTATAAACTTTTTTGTTTCATTATTTACCAAATTTTTGAACTCTGATATCCTGGAGGAGAGCTTATTTGGCAGACTATCAAGTGTATTAAGTAACTGTTTGTGTTCCTGTACATTTAACTGTTCTTAGTGTGTCATGTATTGAGTTAAAAGTTTACTCATATTAATTTAATTAATAAGTTTTGTATGTTAAAGTGTAAATTTTTTTCTAAACCTTAAATTAACTTGGAAATAAATTCTTTAAGAATGGAAAAAAAAATTTTTTTAAATTTTTTATATGAATTAATATTTATATTTGGCCATCCATGAGCAGTTATTACATTTAATAGCTGATGTGAAAAAATTTGAAATTGCAATAGAAAGTGCCTTATGATTTCCTTTGAATCACAGATGCAAAATCAGATAGTATTTTATTCAAGTTATTTATTTGATATTTTATTTGAAACGATTGTATATTTCTGAATATAAACAGTTTTTTTCCTTAAAAAGTTACTCAAAATTCGTAACCATTATATAAGCCAAATTGGAAAAACAAATTCTTGTTACATTCAGACATGTGGCCCTGGGGGAAATTGTTTTAAAGTACATGAAACATGTACAATACTTTCCAACCAAATAGCTGTAATGTAAATTACTGGATGACAATGATGGTTTTATTTCTGCTAACTATCTGAAACTGGTATATATTCCCCTCTTTTTATCTTCTACACTTTCTGTGTTTGTCTTAATTTCTTTGCCATATTTTTTTTATTTTGAAAAATGAGCAGAAAGAGAAATTTGTATATTCCAAATTTCAAACTACAGGAAACTATTCACTCAAAATTCTAATAACATAATATCTGCTTGGAATTTCTCTATAAATGAGAAACAAGTTCAAAAGTTGAGAAAAAGCCATCTTGAATTATGGAAGATTTCAAAATTGAAAAAAAAGTAGTGCATGGTCGTCAGCATGTTTCATGCCCTGAAGAGAAAACTTGCTGCATGATGATCATATGCTTTCATATCCCAATAAGCAAATGGAAATCTTACAAACTATTCAAAAACTAAGATTATGACACCAACATTGAAGAATTTGTGATTTTTTTCTCTTTGAATAAAGGTTATTTTCAAAACACATAAAAGGTAAAAAGATTAAAATTGCATGTGCATGGTTAACAGAAATTTTTTAAAAAATTATCTCTTCTACAGTAAGATAAAAGTACTGTAGAAGAGATAATTTTTTAAAAAATCCTTGTTAGATAAAACAAGGAGAGGGCATGACTAAGGAAATTCATTTGGGATCAAGACTTGGTGTAATTTTAGTACTCTTTTAGGGTGTCACCCCTCAATGTAATTCCACCGAATGGCGAGTCAATTCTGAGAAATCAACCTTCGAAATTCATGTTTAGCTTTTAAACAATTAAATTTTAATTTTCTGCAACAAGTTCATAGCTTGATTGTTAAATCGTCTGCTTACTATGCACGAGGTCAGGGTTCTATTCCACGAGATCAACTTTTTTTCTTCAATTCATTTAATGATTATTTTAAATTAAATAAATTATTTATATGAAAGGCTTATTAAATATTAAATGAAATTTTTGTAATTATTTTGTATTTTATAAAGTAAAAAAAATTACTGTAATTATATAAATAATTATATTAAATTTTATAAATATATTTTATATTAATAAATAATATTTATAATAAATATTAAATGATATCTTACAAAAGAATTAGTTACAAATAGTTTTATAATGTGAAATACAATATACTATAAATAAAATATATATAATATAAAATAATTTATAAAATATATTATTTTTTTAATAAATTAATTGTTTTATAATTAATATAATAGAAAATGTCTTTTTATATATTAATTTAATTATTTTATAAATTTATAAAATATTTAATAAGTCCTTTTTTCAAATAAATTTATTTAATTTCAAAAAAGTTTATTTAAATAATTTTAATAATTTTTTAAAACAATTTCTATAATAAATTAATAATTTTAATATTAAATTAATAATATTTCTGATTAATACTAATGCTTAGTAATAATTATAATAAATAGTAATTAACTAATTAATTATAGTACATAGTAATTAATTTTATTAAATAACTAATTTACTAATTTTAATTATTAATAATTTTTATTAATTATTTTACAAGTTTTTATTTAATAATAATTTTAAATAGTTTTAAGTTATATATTTTTAATTTTTTTTTTACTTTATAAAATACAAAATAATTACAAAAAATATCTTTTAATGTTTAATAAACCTTTCATAAATAAATTTACTTAATTTAAAAAAATAATTAAATGAATTGAAAAAAAAAGTTGATCGCCTGGAATCGAACCCTGACCTTGAGCTTAGTAAGCAGACGATTTATCAATCAAGCTACGAACTCGTTGTGGAAAATTAAAATTTAATTGTATAAAAGCTAAACATGAATTTTGAAGGCTGATTTCTCCGAATTGACTGGCCATTTGGTGGAATTACATTGAGGGGTGAACACCTTAAAGGAGTAGTACTATTACACCAAGTCTCGATCCCAAATGAATTTCCTTAGTCATGCTCTCCCCTTGTAAGATTAATATCTTTATATAAGCTAACTCTGTTGTTAAAAAACTTTTTGGTTTATATGCTAAAATATATGGTAATTTATGTATTGGGCAGGGCATTAAGAATCAAAAGATAAAAGAACTTAATCGCCTTTATTTAAACATAATTCAAAATATTAAGATTTTTCTCAATTTTTGCCGGCCGTGTCAAGAAAAAAGAAAAGCAAGAATGGCTTTCTTTTTTAAACTTTGCCTCCCCTCCCCGTATGAAATCATGATATGAGAATTCATAGATTTTCATTCACAATCTTAAGGAAGCTATAGGTTTAATTTATCAAGGCTATCTTGCTAAATTTGTTGTTTTAAAACCTCTTCAAACAAAAAAGAACAAGTTGTAGCATAGTCGCTTAGTATATAAATATATTCTTGTCCTTGTACACAGTGACAAGCTAAAGCATTATCACCATTGGCCTGCAACGCAAAACTACTGCAACTCGCCATGACATGGATGCCACAATTTTTTATAAATAACTGGTTATAGGTTGTACCAAATGTCACAGCAGGGGTAACACATAGTCTAGATATTCAGACTTTGGTGGTGTCTGATCTCTGAGTTGCATTTATCTGAGCCTAAATGTGCTCTATCCGCTTAAGGTCCAGCAAGTTTGTTGTCCTGGATATTAGTTGAAATTCATTATTATGCTCCCTGACCACTTAGAATTATTTTATGAAAGAATATTTAATCTGTGGAATTATTAATTTATTACACACTTTTAACTGACTTGTAGGCCAGTTATTTCATAAAATACACAGGTATTTTATGAATTGAATTATTAGCTGTAATGGTAAAATATGTAATGATAATAATCTATTTTTCCTTTCTTTCTTATTCTCTTAATATAAGGTTGTAAGGGCGCCCCCTCGGGTACCCTTCTCCTAAGATTATCAGTGTGAGCTAGAGGTGTAGGAATAAATGAAGAACCAGAAGTTGCCATAATCTTAATATTACTTTATTAAGATCTTAACTTAAACCAATAACAGATTAGGTAATATATGCGAGAGAATCTACAGTGGCGAAACACACAATATATAATACCGAAATAACGTAACCCGGACCACTATCAATAACTAACTTGCCTAAGCTCAATTTCAATGTGAATACAGATACGAATATTAAAATGGTAACTCCTACCTTAATGTCCCACGAAACAGCAATCTATCTGATCCTAGCTGAAGTTGCATTGCACTGGCGTGCAATTGTATACACCTTGACTAAAGGCTCTCCGTCACTGTAACCTCTCTGGACTGCCACTTAACTTCTCGAAATGCTCTTCACTCTTGCAACACGGACTATCATAACACTCCCCAAATGCCACCTCGCTTACTCTAAACTTCCGTTATTTAAAAGCTTCCTAATTTGCATCTTTTGTTCACGTTTTACTTCTCGGATTGGTTGGAAAAGAATTGCAAAAGGACATGGTAATGAAAAAACGTGAGCCCATCACAAGGTTTTTTCAACATTTGCATTAATTTCATTACAATTGTTAGCCTTTATAAAATATGTTAATGTACTTTAAAAAAAAGTACTAACTATTTTAAGTCGCGTAATTTTTTTTTTTACATGGTAGTAAAATGCAGTGCTTTCAAAAATTTTTTTCTTTTAAATATATAATCATGAATTATATATGTTAGCTTTTATTAATTATATTTTGCTTCTCATGTCTTTTTTTTTTTTTTTTTTTTTTTTTTTTTGTAATGTAACAGACCATTTCCAGAACTATTGAAAGAGTTTAAAGATATGTTGGGATTTAAGGAAAATGGTGATAATATAGAGGTTATTCCCATGAAAATTATAGAACTTGAGAACAAAAGAAAGAAATTAGAAAATGGAGAAGATATTGGTAATTATTAAAGAATATTTTTTTTATAATACTTTATCCTTTTAATAATTTTTCATTTTAATGTCTCAATTTCCTGCTAAAAATGAAATTTTGTTAATTTAATTAAAGTGTTTGAAATTTGATTCTGAATATAAATTTCTTTGTTTGTTGTTGTTGCATGCCCCCATTGGTCAGCAGTGCTAGACCAGGTCCATGACATCGTACACTTTCAGAAAATCTAACACCAGTAAGGGATCGTCTGCTAGATCCTGTTTGGTGAGCCCTAGGCACTCGAGGATGTGAGTAGGCGTGGCCGGCTCAGAAGAACAGTTCGTGCACATTTCAAAGCTCTTGCATCCTTCGTAAAATTTCATTGCTTTGATATGGCCACTTTTTTTTTTTTTTTTTTTTTTTTGAAAGCGGGCTAGAAGAGTTTGATCCTGTCTTGTAAAACCGTGAGCCAGAGAGCCTCCAGGACGAGAACACTGATACCAATGGAGCTCTGGGGGGTAATCCAAGCGGCCTTATTTTGGTGTTTAGTTCTAGAGAAAATCTCCAAAAAGGTGAGGGGTGCTGAGGGCTCTGGTACCTCGCAAGCGCCAGCCTTTTCCAAAGTGTCTGCAATCTAATCTTCCCTCTAGATCTATGTGAGAGGGAGTCCACTGCAGATGAATTTGATGCGATGTGGAAAGTCGCGTTTTAACTTGGTGAGTATTGACACTCCAACATTATCTCTCACACTTTGCCACTTGGATAAGTGCTGTATTGCACTTCTACTATCAGACAGTATCCAAATCTCTTTTCCACTTGGAAGAGATGCAAGAGAACCTAGGGCCTCATCAATGGCTATTAGCTCACTGTGAAAAACCGAGCAACCATTTGGATTTTTCTCCTCTGGATTCTTAAGATATGGTCTTGTGATTTGATGTAAATTCCGCTGCCTGATCGATAATAATCGTCTCTACTGCCATCTGTATAAACCTGAATGGCGTCAATTGGTATACTTCCAATTCTCTCTAGAGCTAATTGCTTTAGATAGGCAGGAAGGTCTGCTTGTTTATTTACGTGTACTGGTAATTCTGGATGGAAGAAGACCCCGTCAAGATCATCCGCTGGGTCAAGACATTGTGACAGATTAGGTTCCACAGCACCAATGGTAAGGTCAAAAGAGACTATTTGGCTGAAGGGACTGTTTCTCCTAAGTCTCTGGTTGTTACATCAATCTTTGAAATAAGCTGAAGTACGATTTCGAGAATCCAGACTTCTGAGTTTGTTGTAGTATTTTGTTAGACATGCACGTCTCCTAAGGCTAAGGGGTTGTAGTTCCGCCTCGAAAAGTACTATATCTCTGGGACAAGTATTTTTTAGACCAGTGATGATCCGGACAGTGCTGAGCTGGACCTTTTCAAGTTTCTGAAGATTTGTAACGGAGGCGCTACAGTAAACTGGAACGCCATACTCCAAGATGGGCATGATAAGTGAAATGTATGTGTTTCTCAGAGTAGCATCAGCTCCCCAATCATGTCCAGAGATATATCTCAAGATGTTGAGCCGTTTTCTTGCTTTAAATACAATATTGTCAATATGTTTGTTTCCCAGAATTTCAGGGTCCAGTACGAAACCCAAATATTTTGGATGTTTATTGATGGCCAGTGGTTGATTATACAAAAAGATATTAGGTTGTAAATTATATAGCTTTCTATTGGTTGTAAAGAAGCTAACCATAGACTTGGTAGGGTTAAAAGTCAGTTTGTGGTCTAGAGTGAAATTCTGAATGTCCTCAAGGACAAGATTAATGTCTCTCTCCAGTTTCGTCAAATCAGAATTGGACTTCCAAAGAACAATATCATCCACGAATGCGCCGACCACACATTTCTTGATAACACTCTTTATGCCTGTTAAGTAGAGCGAGGACAAAGTTGGGCTTAGAACTGAACCCTGAGGCACTCCTTGAAAGAACAAAAAAAAACTCCTGGAGGGGGAATTATTAAACTTCACTCTGATAAGTCTGTTTCTCAAGAAATCGTAAGTCCAGGGTAGGGCTTTTCCTCCAATACCAAACATTTTATACAGTTTGATAACAAGAAAATTATTCCAGACTCTGTCAAAAGCTTTGGATAAATCCAGAAAAACTGCCACAGTGTGATTAGTAGGTTTCCTATATTAGCATCTATAATCCTTTGACAGAAGTAGAGAAGCTGTTCTGTAGTACAATGTCCCTCTCTGAAACTGTACTGTTCCTCCGGGAGTAGATTATGGGAATGCAGGAGAAAAGTGAGTCTTCTCAAAACCATTTTCTCCATTATTTTGCAAGCAATACTAGTTAAGGCGATGAGTCGATAACTCTCAGGGGTACCATCAGTTTTGCCACATTTCTTAATAGGAATGATGGTTGCTCTCCTCGAGTCCCAAGGAAGCTGCCCCTTTTTTCAGGAACAATTGATGATGTCCAAAAATCTCTGCCTTCCACTCAGGCCAAGATGGTCAATCATTTGACCATGAATACCATTGGGACCAGGAGATTTATTTAGACAAGAATCACTGATCGCAGCCTCGAGTTCATTCACTCTGAAATCTCTACTGAAAATTGAGGTTCCTCTATGGGTATCACTGCGGCAGCCATGGACAATACGACTAGCCCTAATTTTGATGTTTCTGTCTTCGACTGAGAAGTTCAGTCAACAGATATTCTGATAGTGCAAACCTAATAGATTGGCAGCTTGCTCGTCATTTACAGCTAAATTTCTGTCTTCACTCAGAATTGTATTACATTGTGTTCTGCTTGTGTGGTTGTTCATTGCTAATGTTTTTGAGAAGTTTCCTTGATTTTTCATTATATGTTCTTGAGTCAAGACTTGAGCATAGATCATTCCAATTATCCTGTTTAGTTTGTGCATAAAGTCTTTTTATTTTTGCATTAATTTTGTTTAATTCAATCCTTACATGATTGCTTCTGCCAGTGTCCCTATTTTCAAAGATTCTTTTTCTTTCTTCCAGCAGAGACTGCAGAAGGGGTGATTTACTAGATAAGTAGGGTTTCCTATTCTTTAATTTACCTCTTGGAATGTATTTCTTGGCTGCTGTTAAGATCAGTTCTTTAAAAGAGCACCAGTTCAAATCAACACTATCCTGGAGCGTTATGCTCTTAATTCGGTTATCAACAGTCTTTGCGAAGGATTGCCAATCCGCTTTCTTAAAAATCCATTGTAATTATTATTGGTGGGCACTATTTGCCTCTTTTTTAGTTCGATTAAAATAGGAAGGTGGTCACTCCCCAAGTTTTCCAGAAGAGTCCAATTACAACTGGGCCAAAGATCAGAACTGGCGATTGAAATATCTAGGGCCTCTTTCGTATTATATTTATATGAAAAATGGGTAGCCGTGCCATCATTGAGAATAGAAAAGCACTTGTCATCAATAATGTCAAGTAATTCATTTCCTCTCAGGTTTGCTGTTGAACAGCCCAAAATGGGGTGTTAAGCATTTAAATCACCTAGGCAGATAATTCCCACAGTGAATAAATCTTGAAGATCAGTTGGTAGACTTTTGAGATCAGGGGGATGGTACATGTTAAAGATTTTGAGTGGTTTTCCTCTCCAGATGATCCTAATGCCCTGGAGCTCGAGATTAGATCCATCAGTTATTTTTCTGTTGATATTTATACACTGATAATTGATGTTCTTAATAAGCAATGCAAGACCTCTTCCACTCCTATTCTGTCTATCTAACCTAAAGATATTGTATCCATGAACAGTACACCTTCTATCGTTAATGTTGCATCAGTCGTCGCACAGTCAAAAAAGGACCGCGTTCCTGGTTTAGGAAGAGGGCCAGGTTCGATAAATAATCTATGGTCTCCAAACTCTTTAAAGATCATACAATTCAACATTAATAGAATTTCAACAAGTGGAAATTTCTTTGTTTAGGTTTAATTAGTGTTTTTTTAGCTGTTTTATCTGATAGACATGAAGAGCAAAATAGCAGAGATATTCGTTCTTGGTTTCCACAGAATTCTTCTCTTTCTATTCATCTCTTCAAGTGGTTAAAATAAATTCTTTATTATTCAGCCAAACAACTTATAAAATTGCTCTTTTTTTTTGGCAGCTAATTTTTTCCTTTTTATTTTGCCATTTTACCTGTATTTTTTTACTCCATTTTTAATGACCTGGTTAAAGAAGAGTTCTTTTAATAAACCTTAAAAAGGAGCATCATTTAAAGAACAGTTCTTTAAAGGGGATCTGAAAAGGAACTCTATTCCTCATTCCTATGTACAAAAATTCTCATGATTTCAAGACAGCCTATTAGTTTATCTTTCTTGTACTTTTTTAATGGTATCATTATCTTCAGTGAAATGGAAAAACCAAGTACAGAGGGTTGAGGGGGGATATTAGTTGTAAAACTAGAAAAAGATGCATGTTGTGTTCCAGTTGTTTTTGAGGCAGGGGTTCAAAATATGATTGGATCATGATTTTGGAAAAAATTCCATTTGTGTATATGGAATTAATGCTTTCAGCTATAGTAAGTTTCATATGAAGGCAATAAATATTAAGATAGTGGAAACTTTAATCTCATTTCATTGAATAAAACAATTAAATAACTTTAGTACAATTTGAGAGACTGTTTGCATTAATGTTAAGGAACTTTTGTTAAGCTTTCACTTCATATAAAGTTAATTTTTCTGGAAAAATTATTTCTTTGATAAGGTTTTTTTGATATTGTTTCAAATGTTATTTTTTAAAATTTATATTATTTCTAAATAATGGAAATTTTTCATGCATTTTTTTCCTGCCCTGCATATGAATATAAACAGAAATTTAAAATGAATTTTTCCAGCATATTTGATTTGATTTAATATAAGTATCTTCACTTGAAAAGCTTATGAATAAGGTAGATGATCATGATTTCTTGCTAATAAATTGTTTAGGTGCATTAAGAAATGTAAACAAAACATGGCAATTTTTTTATATACTTATCCACTAAAAATCTTTCTCAATTCTCACTAGTTGAAGACATTCTAATTTGAGGAGGATACAAATTAAACTTGTAGTCATAGTCAAAAGGGTACAATATAAGGCAAGTGAATAATTGAAAACCACTACTTGGATTACAATTTATTTATAATCATTGTCATGGCAATATTGAGTAAAACCAAAATAGTTCTAAAGTAACTTGTTTGAGAGTAATTGAATGCATCTCTTAATTTCATTGTTCTTGAATAAAATTTTTACTATAGGTTAATTTATCTAAAAATGTGTTGTCTTGAGAGTTTTTAATATGTAATTCACCCTCCTCTCTAGATTTTTCAAATGGAGGAAGGAATGGAACAAGTTATAAAGCTTTACCAAAAGGTTTTAACCAACCAAAATGTTCTGGAAGGACTGCTTTATGTGACGAGGTAAAAAGTATATATGCAAATCATATTTGTTTTAGTATTTTAATATCCTTTCAAATTTAAAATTATAATTGGATTATATTCATTAGCTTTCATATTTTTAGTCTTCTCCAAAAATCCTTTATTTTATGATATACTTAATTTTAATTTCTTTCTTTCCGTTTCTTCATTGATGTATTTTTCATAGAATTCTCATTAAAAACATGTATTCACAAAAGAAAGTTTTCAACAGGTATTGAATGATACATGGGTATCTTTTCCTCCCTGCTCTGAAGATTCCACTTTTGTGGCATCCAGCAAAACACACTATGAAGATATTATAAACCGTTGTGAGGATGAACGCTTTGAGGTAAAATGCAACTCTTTTTATTTTATTTATTATGTTGCTAATAAAAGTTAATGTGAATTAATATATGCAGTCAATTTTGTTACATGCTCTGGTTTTTTTTTGTAATTATAGCTAGACATGGCAATTTCAGCAAATAGTTACACATATCAAATTCTGGAGAATGTGCAAAAAAAAAAAATTAATAAGATGACTGCTGAAGAAAAAAGTGCATTTAAATTGGATGACTACCTTGGGGGAACCTCTACAGTTGTTCAACGAAAGGCACTTCATCGGTAAGTTCTCATTTTGATTATTGTTCCTGTGAAGTAATCATATCTCACATAAAAAGTTAAGGGATTTTGGTAATATTCCTGTTCTTTTTAAATGTAAGAAGTCAACATTTTAATATTTTAGTATTATATCACATTTATGCTAATATTTGTAATTATTATTTAACACTAGAACCGCGGCAGTTTTGGTGTACCTAAAACCGCAGGCTGGGTCAAATTGACCCCAATTAATAAAACCCCGTGTTATGCTATAAGTAGGTTGTAATTATTTGGCAATGACATTTATTCATTTTTAACATTAAATTGTTCTAATAAGTGATAAAAAATAAGATATTAACTGTATGCAGTATTCCATATTGTAATAAGATATTCAGACAACATGAATAGAAATATTTAGTTTCTTACCAGTTGAGATTTCCTACATAGATCATGCACCTTTTGGGTAACTTCTTTTTATATATTGTGTACACTTTCCACTTATCGATATTTTACAGTCAGCACAAGTATTTACAGTTTTGTTTCTACACTTGAAAGCTTGACAAGTAAACCTTTTTTGCATCTGCATAGATTTTTCAGTAGTATCTGCTTTTGTCTGTGTATCTGACTTGTACTTTCTTTTTTAAATATACGCACTACACAACTCTTCAATGAGTTGAAGATATTCTCTCATCGTAAGTTTTTTCAGTAACATCTGTGTATGAAATCCAAGAGTTAATCCTTGCAAGATCAAGAATATTGTGAAATACATGAACTGGCCATCTCCTTGATCCTGCCTTCACAGAATATTTCTGAGCCATTTGGTCGGCAATGTCGACACCAAATGTTGTTCAATTATAAAATGATATTGTTTCTGGAAGCTTTTTTGGGTGATTATTGTCAATATCAACTGTGGGATGAAGAAAGCTCAATAATAAGACATTTTTGCTGGTTTTTCCCTAATATACTGTCGGAAGTTATATCATCATGCTCCAGTAACAATGTATCGTATACAAGCATCTTTACTTTTTCACAAATTCAGGTACTTTCCGATTTCGCTTCATCGTCCCAGTTGTTTCTTCATTTTTAACATTTGGGACAGATTTAGTGAAGTGAAAAAATTATCTGTAGTAATATTTCTTGCTTTATTTTTAAAGGTTCTATCAAACGCAAAACGTTTTCAGAGAGAGATAGGTTTACAGGACATTCCTCATCTTTACACAAATATGGAAAACCATTGAGCACTTATTTATCATCAACATCAGTGGCAAGCCAGAACTTGATACCAAATTTATCTGGTTTACTTGGCCATATATATCGCGTGAAACATTTGGCTTTAGACGGAAACATTTGTTCATCGATAGTTATATATGGTCCTGGTTTAGAGCAAATTATCGAATTTTCAATAATTTTCTTCCAAACTTCAGAAATAGAACCCAATTTATCTGTTTGATGGCATTCAGATAGTCTCGTTTTTTTGTTGAATCGCAGAAATTTCATAAGTTCTCTGAATCTATCTCTCGCCGTAGTATCGCGTAAAAAGGTGGACCCCAAACAACAGACCACAGGCTATTTGCACCATACATACCTCGAGCATACAAATTTGGTACAAAAGCATCTAGTTTGTCGAGATTTGTTAACCATTCATTTCCTCCCATTTGCTGGTGAGCCTCTTCCTATGCACAATTTTTGATATGACGAAGCATAGGCTCATCTATAATTAGCCTCCCTGAACTAATTGCATAGCCATTTTCAATATTTCACTTTTCATAATTGGTGGGGCCTCTTTTTTTCTTTGGAAACATTATGTTCAGCAGTTTTTCCATGCTTACAACTTCCATAGGTGATGCTTACTTAACCTTTTCCATGATTTGTAACAAATGTTCCAGAGTTAATTGCATCTGGATTTGAATCTGATAACTTTTTACGTTTATTTACACATTTTTTTGTTCCTTCCAGAAGTGGTTTTTCTGTTAGTACATTGTACAAGAAAATTAGATGCGATATCATAGAGGACTGAAAAGGCTTTTTCCATTCCAGGAATCGTTGAATTGCAAATTTTGTAGTGATTATAATGGGGTCAAAATGACCCATTCTGCGGTTTTAGGTATAAGTATTAAAAACAAAAACAAATGATAAGTATTTAATGTATCATATTTTTACAGGTTATTATTGGTATAAAAATAGGAAAGTCAAGAAATTTTTTTCAATTCTGTTTGTATTTTTTTGAGAAAATCGGAAAAAAATTGCTTTTGGATCAAAATTGACTCCATCTGTGTTTCTAGTGTTAATAATGTTGATTGCGAATGTGACTTTCTTCACTCTGATATTTATTCTCTTTCATTTGAGCTTTGAAAAATAATCAAAATAAATTGGTAGCTTATTGTTTTCCTCGGGTTAAAGTATATGATGGAACTTGGCATTAAAAATATCTTGTATTGTATTCTCTCAGAAATGTAATATAGTATTTAATAATTGTGTGTGTGTTAGTTAATAATGAAATTGCAGAACAAGGAAAAAAATTTCTGAAATTACCTTTGATGCATTTAAAGTATTCATACACAATTTAAAATTCAGGAACTTGGGTTTATCAATTATTTAATTGAATATCTTTTTTTACCACTTGAAAAGTATTAGATAAGAATATTAAAACTGAGCGAAAAAAAAAAAAATATTGATACTGTAATATACTACAAGAAATATATTTGAATGTTGCATCTCCAGAGAACTATTTTAAAATTGATCTTTAAGAACTTGCATATACATGGACAGGAAAAAAAAATCCCAGTACTAAGAAAATATTGTAGAGTAATGAAATTTGGACAATGCAATTGACTAGCTAACATGTTTGATTAAATTTTCAAGATCACAGGTTAATTTTTGCTCAAGAAAATGCATTTCAAATATGAAATGCTGTTACATTAATAGCCGATGTGACCTCCAGAATTTTGAATGCAAGCTTGCATGCATTGTTATACAAGTGCTGAATGTCACTTTGTGTTATGGAATTCCATGTTTGTTGTACTTGTTACATCAAAACTTGGACAGTCAGTGCTGGCTGTGGATAATGCTGGAGTTGTCCAATGATTTCCTGCATGGGCTCAATTGGAGACAGATCTGGTGATCTTGCAGGCCAAGGTAACATGCCAACACTCTGTAGAGTACATTGCATTACAACAGCTGTGTGAGGGCGAGCATTACCCTTTTAGAAAACTTCTTAGATGCTGGTCATGAATGGCAGTTTTAAAGGTTGAATTACCAGACCAGCATACAAATTTGCAGTCAGTGTGTTTGGGATAACCCTGAGTGCTGCTTCTGTCTTAGGAAATGCCAGACTATAACTCCTGGTGTAGGTCCAGTGTGTTTAGGCCGCAGACAGATAGGTTGCAGGTGTTCTCCTGGCCGCCTGACCAGTGTCACCAAGGCAGAACCTGCTTTCATAAAAAAAACCAACAGATCTCCACTCCGCCCTCCAATGAGCTCTGGCTTGGCACCACTGGCGTCGCAAACAGCAATGGCCTGGATTCAATGGAATACATGCTACAAGGCGCCTGGTTCAGACTGTCCTTGAAGTAACCAATTTTTAACAGTTCTTTGTGTCACTGTCGTATGATCTGCAACTGGAATTTCTGTCGCAGGTGCAGTATGCTGCACTACAGCCGTATGCCAAATACGACGGTCTTTCCTCTCGGTAGTGCCACGTAGCTGCCCGGAACTCTGTACTCTTGAGGCAGTACCATCCCTTGACTACTGCTCCCAAAAATCATACACAGAGGATAAATTCCGGCCAAGTCTTTCTGCAATATCAGGGAAAGAAAATCCACCTTGTAGTCCTATTATTCCACCTAGTTCAAACTCGGTGAGCTATTGATAGTGGTTTCTTTCTCTTAAAGGCATTCTTGACTTATATCATTTCAATACCTCATATTTCACAGACAAATACCGCTCACGAAGTTTTCGGCATGCATTTAAAGCAACTCTGATTTGTAAGTTCCGAGTGGTGCTACTAGTGCCACACCTAAGCTTGATACACGAAATTTGAGTTGATGTCATTTTTCAAATGCCAACCAAATTTTTATCTTACACAAGTCTTTTTTGGTATTGGGATTTTTTCCCCCTCAGTGTATATATGTATGTAGTATTGGGAATTTGGACATACATTTATCTTATTTCCCTAATTTTGTACACTGTATTTTTTTGTAACCATGACAATGTTTATTGTCATTAAGGAAATGGGAGATGGATAATGAGGGTGGTTTGGAAGAGAATGATGGAGTTAAATATAATATATATACCTGGTTGTGCCATAAGTTCTGATATAATTATAAAGAAGTTAAAATAAAGAACTTTTTGCTATGGAATTTACAGCTAAATCTTTTTAAAGTTTTAATCTGAGTTTAAATTTGATGTTATGCTCCTTTTATTCAAATTGATCACCTTTTGACTTCACATGGGCCTTGTGTCTCTTTGGCCACTTATCTATTGCAGCACTCACTACTTCAATGTGAATTTTTACATTTGCTTTCCTTGAAGGACGATTAAAATTGCTTAAATTGGGATGTTCTTGGGATTTTTACACAAATACCCTATCTTTTTAAGGGGATCCGGCACAATCCAAGGCGCATTTTTGCTTTCAGTACTGACTACAACTTATAGTCAAGTGGATTTAAATTTCTATGGTTGAAAGTTCAATCTTTGTTATATGAAATCCATCACAGTCTTTTTGAAACAACGCTAAATTGTTTTCACCTTATAAAGAGTAAAATCTTGTTAAAAAGTCCAATTGTTTTTATTAAACAAGTTTACATTCAGGGCCTACACGCTTCGTACTAAGATAGTGCCTTGACAAGTTTTTCTGCAGGTTTCGCTCCCTTCTCCCTGAGACGTCTTCATAGCTGACACTTTGCCAAGCCCATTACTGAAGCTGACTGATGAGGCCTTTGTGAGCATATTTTCGTCTCTGTACCTTTTGGGGAACTACTTGAGTATACACGGTCATTCTAGCATTTGAAAGACTCTTCAATGCCAAAAATAGCCTCATCAATAAATAGAATTTGTCTGTGGCCGTTATGAGAGCATGTCACTGAAACAGTGCTTTTGCTTTAAGGTAGCTCTGATGATTTAATTCCTTTTTAAGAAAATGGCCAATTATTCTCCCATAACTTCATAGTCAAAGGTCTTCGTTTACTATGTGACACATTGTTCTTTTAGATATGTTCATCACTCTCTTTAACTAGAAAATTCTTCTTTCAAAAAATTCTCACTTTGACTGCTTTGACGAGAGCTGGTGTTCTAACCTAGTGACTGTTTCTAGTATGGCTTGGAGCACTGTTGGTTTCAAAAAATCACTTAGTTCATATAATGAGTAACCTTTTGATGTTTAAATATTTAAGAGCCCTAAAATTCTTCTGTAGACTGTTATTTTCTTTGGTGCAGAGAAATATCTGTTGCATGCTTTATCCAATGTGTTAAAGCTCTGACTGATTTAAAACATTCTTGAAAGACTACATTTTTTTGAAAATATTGCTGATGATTTCTAGCAATGAAATTTAAAATCGTCTGCTGCTTTTGAGTCACAACAGACAATTTCAAATTTTTGTATTAGAACTTATGGCACAACTAGGTCTGGCTGCATTGTTAAGTTGCTCTGGGTTTTTTTTAGAGTAACTACCTTTGATTCTATAACAGTAAAGATTATCTATTCTATTGAATTCTTCATATAGGTGAAGGGAATGTGCTATATTTTCATTCCTTGAAGGGCAAGTAAATATGTTTTAATTTTTTAATTGTGCATTCTTTAAATAATTCCGTTTAATTTATGGAAAATGTCCTTTTATTAAATTTTAATTACAGAAAAGTCATCAGCAATGAATTTAAATTGTGTGTTGTAATTTCATTTTCTTTTCCGTTTTTTCAAAAATTTATTTAAAATTTTAAACCCAACATTATTTTTATTGAATTGTCACCATAGTGAAAATATACAATTAGTATAATAAATATGTTTGTTTGTGTGTGTGATTTGAATAAATCTAAAGTACTTTCTTTGTAACAATTACATTACATTCTTGTGCATTTATCAAAAATGTGGAAATTTTAGGTATTCAGAAAAATCATTGTTAAAATATTTGAATACTTTTTAATGCTATAAGAAATCAGACAAAATTAAGTATTTTGTTTCCCAATGTGAAAAAAATTAAATTTTATTAATTGTCCTCAAATTTTGAAGATTTTGTTTACTTACCATTTATTATCAAACAAATATTTTATAATTTGACTTTTTTGTTGATGAATTGCTGCATATTTGACTAAATTTTCATTGTATTCACGGACATTATATTTGCATTTATAAATAAACTATATACTTAAAAATCTTATTCTTGTTTATAAAATGTAATTTTTTATTGAAATAATTAGTTTTCTTTCAGGTTATATGGTGATAAAACTGAAGAACTCGTTCAAGGTTTGAAAAGAAATCCTGTGTTGGCAGTACCCATTGTTCTTAAAAGGTAAAACTTTTCCTTATGTTCAATGATTTTTTTTTTTTTTTTTTTTTTTTGGTAGGGGGTAAAGAAAGTAAAGTTTTTAAATTCTTGTAGAGTGATATTAATCCTATTTAATTTTATTGTAAATATTGAATTTAATTTATTGTTTAAAATTTGCTGAATATATTTTTCAATATGCTTTCTGTTTTAAATTAAAAATGGGGAAGGGTGAGAGCTGGTCGATTTTTTGTATTTCTCTTTAAATAATTTAAAGTTGATTGTGAAAAAACTCTTAAAAATGTTAGGTTTTAAATAGCATTTTTAATCTTTTGGTTTTATATTCTATAGAAAGTTCTATAAAATGTTCCTATTTTATAATACTCATGTACAAAAATGAAGGGTACTGAAAGTTCAGGCAAAGAAAGAGTCAGAAGCAAAACAAATGTGGCTTATTTGTAAAGCTTTTTTATTAAACAAAAGGTAAAGAATAGAAAAAGATATTTGTTAGACATAAAAAAAAAGTTGAGATTTTTTATCCCTGGAGCAAATTACACACACATACACTCTTTCAAAAACCAATATTAAATGCTTGATATGATGGTTAAAACATACTACTTCCCCAGATGATGCAGTATTGTCTGTGCAACGCTTAGGTATGCTGAGTATCAAATTATTGATCTGATTTTAGGGAATATTACACCACTCATCAAGCAATGCTCTCCGAAGTTCCGGAAGACATGTAAGAGGTGGTTGATGGGCTGCAACTCATCAGTCAAGCATGTCGCACACATGCTGTTCTGGATTCAAGTTTGGTGAGAATGCTGGCCAGTCCATATGGGTGATATCCTCTAATTGAAGGCATTTGTTTTCAATGTTTGCATGTTGAGGACGGGTGTTGTCATCCAATAAACTCAAATTCTGCACCCATGGTGCCCCGAAACAAATGTACATGTAGTTCCAAAATGACATCTCAATATATTTTAGCTGTCATGGTTCAACATGCAGGTCAGTTCTGAACCTCAGAATAATTACCTTCCTCCCCAAAATGAGCAATCCTACACCACCGAAATGGTGTCGTTCAATGATGTTCTCTTGGTGGTAATGGGTACTTTCACTCTCCATATGAAGGAAGGTCCAGCAAGAATCGGACTGCAAGCACACCTGGACTTGTCGGAAATCATTACACAAGTCCACTGTTGCGGTGTCCACAATACTCCAGGCTAACCGCAGGCGACAGTGAGTTGAATTAAGTGGAACACATCTGGTATATCTAGAAGCTTATAGATCAATATGCCCTAAACCTCCTCTGTACACAGTCTGCCTTGAAACTGCCGTATCGGTGGCCAAAGAGAGCTGACGAGGCAGGTTTGATGCTGTGTTCAGTCTTTCTTTTGGCAGTAACTGCCAAATACTGGTCCTCATTCGATGTTGCAACTTGGTGACGACTTGTGATGTAATGTGTACTCACATTACCATCATCTTGGAATCTTTACTAAAACTTGGAGATGACACTCTGGGTGATTCCAAGTTCCATGGATACTTCCAGCTGGGTACGCCCACATTCTAGATCGTTGATAATTCTACCACTTAAAAAAATCATCCAAATGTGTCTTTTGTGTCATAACTATGAACTGCACTAAAAGGCCTTTAAAGCTCTAGCGAAGAATTTTACTTCTTTGCCTGTATTTCTTATATTTTTACCCCACTCTTACACTCTCGTCATTGTGGTGTGCTATCGGTGTTATTAACCCTCTAACTGGATACCTTCCACCTGAAAAGTTATTCCGAAAGCATTTAACTCTTATTTTGCAATTCCCTTCAAAAATGCAACAGACTTCTTTCCTTTCCCCCTTTTAGAACTTGGGAGGTCAAACGGGGACAATTTTACGACCCAGTTCGGTCCCTTTTGTAAAGTAAGAACCAAGAGATCAATCGTTTACAGCTAGCTGTTAAGTTGCCTTGGGCAATCTTCTTTGAAAGCGTAGTGGAATTCGTGTGTCTTTCTCCTATATGTTCAGTCACAGTAAAATTAAAAACGAAATGAAAGGTAAAAAAAAGAGGAAAAAATGAAATAAATAGTATGTTAGAAGTTGAAAAATAATTATATTTTCTTCAAAGAAAATTTATTTTTCTGTCATTTTTTAAAAATTAAAAAAAAAAAAAATTTTTTGGTATTGCGATTTGAACCAGAAAAAAGCATCCTGTATTCATTTTTGTATATGAGAGTAAGAAAACGCGCTCACTTTCCTGTTTTTTAAAAAAGTAATGAGGTAAAAAGAGCAAAGGCCCTATCTCATTTTTAAACAATAACACAATAAATATTACATACGATGATTATATTTATGAAAAAAACCGATCTTTCTCTATTCAGTTATATTTTTAATTTAAAATAGCATAAAAAAGGATTTCAATACTTTTAATTTATTTTAATTAAAATCATATAAAAGATATTTTTAAGTTAACTGAATATTTTTCGGAAAAAATTTAAATTTTCCTTCCTAGTGTTCTCCTTTTCGAACTTCTTGTATTAAATAAAAATTCCTTTTCTACATCGGCATTTGTGATGAACATAACACACATTCAGTCAATAATTTTTAATTTTAATGGATAATATACTTCTTCAAATGCGCATGACAGTACTTCTAACCATTTTCTACTCAAGTTAAATTTCTTTTCTTTCTGTTTCTTTTATTACAAGGAAAAATGTCACACATCGATAACTACATTTTCACACAATTCAGTCATTACAAATTCTATTGTGAGAAAAGTTCTCCCTAATTAATTTTGTCTTTCAAAACAGTACACTTAAAACAATTTTGTTCAGTGAAGTTAACCGACAGTTCCACAATGTATTCATACCAAATTTTAAAAACAAATTTAACACTTGGAAATGTATCCTGTATTAAATTTTTCAGTATACACAAATATTTCCTGCTGTAGGAAAGATATAGTATGAGAGATGTGGTGTGCGGTTGTGAAAGAATGTTTTCGTACGTGTAGACTATTTTTGAAAATTTAAATATCACTGAAGCTGATCATATAACTGCAAATGAGCCTTATTTTAATGTGTGCTGGTATCAAAGTAAAACACTTTACAATATTAAACAGCCTATGGGTTTATACTCAATATCAAACTATTCGCAAAATGGCTTACAACTTCTATTCAAATTGTAAAGAAACTGAAATATATATAAATATATCTTACTGCAGTCAAAAATATTCATAATATGTAAATATCCTATTCCTCCACTTATTTCAGTACATTTTAAAAACTGTAGCTGAATGCAATTTTTTATATTTATAAACGAGGCATAAAAGCTCACACAGTCGTAAAAATGTCTTTATCATTTTTAAATAACTACTATAAAACGTATATGGATTGTAAGATCAGTTGTAAAATCCTAAAAGCTTTTAGAGGAGCTAAAAACATGTAATTTTGGACTGATCAAATTTTTAATATAATACACAAATATACATGTTATTAAGCAAATACATTTGAAAAATATTTAATTGCAAATGAGTGGAAATACATGTTTATCTAAGGGGTATCCCTAAAATGAGGTAATCCTCAAACTTAAGACTCAAACTCAGTGGCACAACAATCCATGAGGGCCAGGAACTACTGTGCCCAGCATAATACACGTGACCATTGGACGCTGAGGTGCATGAACAGATGTCCCGATTTGGTGGTCTGTCTGAAGAGAGACCTTCAGTGTTTAAGACCCGAAGCAAGCTTGGTACTCATTTATCGACCCAATGTAGCGGGGATGAAAGGCAGAGTCGACCTTGCGCAGCCCGCTAATATAACCCCAGACCTGTGGTGTGGAAGCACTATACACTACCACTCAATCCTATTCGGTGAAAAATAAAATTTAATGTTAGAATCTTATATAAATCCCTAATGAATGAGGGAGTCCAAACTTTTTTTTTTCATGTAAACTGTTTAGATGGAAATGGTTAATTATGAACATTTCACAAGTTGCATAAATTACAATTAACCGTTATAGTGTACATAAATTTTTAAGGGTACAAAAGGTGTATTTCGGCTGCACGAATTAATTTTAAAAGGAATACGGTTACGAAAAAGTAGTACAAATCTACTAAAGTAGGGTTGGTTACCTTACAAATTGTCAAACACAACAATGTATTGGAAGCCAATTCCACAATTCGTTGTTATAAGAATGTATCGAAAATTACAAGATTTATTTTTGCATTTGTAATTTATATATATATAATTTTTCCTGGGAGCTTTAAAAGCTAGAGCGGCATCCATCAAAACCGCGGTTCTCTCTCTGTTTTTCCAGATCGCCCCTGACTTAGCCGGCTCTGCCATAGTAAGTGAAAATGCCGGATTTTGTTTGTAAAGATCATTTTATAGCAGACTGCATTTTTCATGTATTTTAGATGTTCGTTTTATATTTTCTACATCAATATCTTAATGTCTGAATTTAAAATTACATAAAATTCTTGACATTCGCATCAATGACCATGACAATTTTTATTAGTATATGAATGTGACATCAAACGATTACATGACTAATATTAACACATTATTTTAACCATTTAATTAATATTAAGTATAACATAACGCACACAAATTTTCTAAACTTTAAAATAAATATTTCGAAAACTACTTCAGATATACTCAAAATTTTTTATTCCTACACTTTAGCTTCTCAGTTTTGCTTCTCTATGTAAGAATTTATTGTAATTGTATATTCATCAATTTTTTTAGTATATTTTTTGCTCTTAGCATGCGGTTTTCAACTGAATTGTATGAAATCTTCGAAATATATTAAATGAATGATTGAATATTAACGTCGCACTGTTCAGCTACACGAGGGCTTTTGGCGATGGACCACGTAATTTTGAACCATGGTCAAGTGACGTGGACGACACCTGAGCTGGCAACCCCCTCTCCTAACTACCACACCACACCAACGGGAGGACGCTTCAGCTCTCGACAGATTTAACGTGCATCGCTGCCCTACACGGCGGGTCTTTAGTGGTACTGGGCTCGAACTCGTGACAAAGCAAGCCACGTTCCGATACCTATACCACTCGGCTACCGCGGCCGAAATATATTAAAAGATACCAAAGAAGCTATATAATAAAATTTGAAATTTTTATTATACTCAAACAATTGCTAAAACTTATGGTAAATAATTTTTAACTGCGCGATGCATTTTTTTTTTCGAAATTTCAAACGGAATTTCTAACATAAAATTTCTAGCTTTATAAGATCGAGATTTCAAAATATATCCAGATTTTAATTACTTATTCAGTTAGCCTTTAAAAAAGATAAATGTTGAGGTATTTTGTATAAATAATTCGAATGTTTTTCAATAGCTCGATTTTAAAATTGATTTTTATGTTTATTTATATGCATAAATGTCTACTGTAAATGTTTCCGTATATTTTTGATTACCATTTATTCAAACATTCAAGTTATAAAAAAAATGTGTTAAAATCTTCATTCATGTTGTCTTTGATCTAAACTGAAGTTCAAGCACTTAAAATTCAAATATAATTCGGTGTATTTTAACAATATATAACCAGGCACTGTACTTAAACTTCCCTGAACACTTAGGCTTTGAAATCTAAAAAAAAAAAACCTAATAAATCTTAATTAATTTTTTTTTTCGTTACTATTTTTATCAAAGTGTAAGAAAATGTTTCAAATGATTTGATGAAGTTTAAATTTATTCATTTTTAGTTGTTGGAAAATTGAAAAGGTTCCAAATTTTAAAGAATTTGATGTTTTATTAATTTTTTCGGTATCTTATAATAAAATAATCATGTTTCAAAAACTGAAAGCTTTGATTAAAATAAGAAAAATGAAGCGAAAGAATATACTTAAAAAAAGATAATTTGTCTAACTATATAAAATAGCAGATTGCACTGACATGCCCCAGCTTGTTACAGTTTCAAATTAATATGAAACCAAAAGGGAATTGTAACATATTTTACTTATGCGTTGGGACTTTACAAAACTTTAAAAAAACGAGGTAACAAATTAACACTTCCTGGGGTCTAAAGAAATTTCCCCTCGATTTTTTACGATTGCCCCAGTTTCAAAACACGGGGTTCCCTGCGAGCCATAAAACTCCTGTCGTGTTGCTTCCTCCGTCCCTCATTATCTTTCAAGATGTTAAACCTTAAAAGGGGGAAAGGATTTCAGAAAAGTGTGGCTAATCCGCTTTTGAAAACGTTACTTGAAGGCAGAAAAATCCGTGCAGTCCATTTTCGAAGCATCTTTACACTGGCGGAATTTTCCGTGCTATCCGGTTAGAGGGTTAAGTGGCTTCCTGCAATTTGCTTTTGATGAAGATGTGTGTAGTAATTTTACAGGTGATATATTTATTTTAGAATTCAATTTCCACTTGACTCTGAATTATCCTTAATTATTTGACTTGAGTGTAAGTAACATATTAGTTGCTAATTATTATTTTAGAGAATTAGATTGAAAAGCATATAATTATACACACATGCTCTTTTATACCCTTCCTTTTGCTTGAATAAGTAAAAAAATTTGTAAATAGTATGAAATCATCTGTCAGAATCTTTTGATGAAATATTGTGTTAAAGATATAAGAATGTGAAACAAATGGAGTTTTTGTTCATTTTAATTCAGAATCCTAAATAAAATAATTACTTGATTATAAATAAGTGTTAAAATATTTATTGTCTGGCATTTAGTTTATTTGTTGTAACATTTTATAAAATATATAGTGGAAATTTGGTTATTTTATTTATATTATAGACTGCTTTTCATCCATTAATATGTTTGCAGTTTCTTCTCTTTCCTTATCCCATTGTCATTAAAGATCATAGGAGTTGTCAGTATAAATGAATCTTGTTAAGGTCTCCTTGGACCTCACTTTGAGAATGAGAATAAATAGGAGTCATGTAAGAACCAGTAGCCATTTTTATAAACAACTTTCTTTATTTGGTTATCTTATCCAAATAGAATCAAAGACTTTTTAACAAATATATCTAACTAGTATTATGAGATTTTAAAGGTAATATCCTTTAAATTAACTTAATTAATGATCCAATTAATTAACAATTAAATAACGATCACGCAGAGATTACCACGATAAGAGATCCCAGAATTATATTCTATGTTCTTATTGAACATTTAATTTTAACTTCATTCGCAATAATAAGACTAATATTTACCACACTGCAATTCAGCTCAGCTCAGCTTTTATCTGAGATTAAATCTTCCAACAAGAAATCTTCAATTTAACTTCACTATAACTTTATGCTTCAATCTCTATTTCCTACTGCTCTAACTTTACTATTCCGTTTGACTTAAATACTTTATCTAATCTGCATAACAAGGAATCCTGTCCGCTTTTTGGAGTTGATTGGAAATAGGTAGGGAATTAAATTTCCCTAAAAAGGACGACTCAGAAGGTTAGTGATAAAGTTCCGTATAGATTTGTCACAATCTGTATGATTATTGTCTGCTTTTTTCTACTTAAGTCTTAGTTCCCAATAAGTGCTGTTTGAGATTCTAATTATAACTTGCTTTTCAGTTGAATAGTTGTTCTAAATAAGTATTTGACTCATTATTTTAGATGTGATCATTAGTCTTATCTCTTTTCTGATATACACCACACACACAACATAAAAAATCTGGATGAAAATTGTATTTGTTGTTAAAATTCTGTTTATATTTCACCCTTTTGTTTCAAATATTTTATTCAACTCTGTAAAAATACACGTAGATGTCTGTAAATATATAGTGCCCTTGCAGCATCGGGGTACTCTAAATAGTCATCAAGCCACAAGGCCTCTCGTGTGGTTGGTGGAAGGGGAAGAGAGGTAGGAGGCCCCTGGCCACCCCCAGGGTATTTTCCCTTTAAATTGGGGTGGAACCAAGCAAATTCGTACTGTCACCTGCATGGTGCTCATAGCTAAGGCTAACGGCAAGCATAAAAATTCTAGCCCTTACCTGCGATGAGTTTCGTGGGCCTCGATCTGACTTTGTCAGGCAGGTGGCATTAGTCACAACAACAGTAATTTTTTAAAAAATGAATTACTGACATGTGGTTAATTCTTTGTTTATCAATTACTTATGACACAAACTAAAATTTTTGATATTTTGTGACATTTGCTTAGTAACAATAATTTCATAGAGAAAACAATTTATTGTTGACATTATGTTCTCAAAATTTTAAAAACAATGAGAATTTGAATTATCAAATATCTATTACTTTTCATCACATAATTTGTTGTATTAACATTTCTTTCTTTAGAAACACTAGGCTATTGGCTATTTGAAACCACGATGAAATAATGAGGATGACACCTGAGTTGACACCTCATTCTTCATAGTTTTTGTCACAAAAATTAAACAATTGTATGTTGTTTTTTGAAAAAAAAAAATTAAAGAGTAAGAAATTATGCAAGTATGTGAAAAGTAAATACATTTGAATAATGTTAATGTTCAGTGTTATAAAAATTTCACTAATAATATGACTGAAGATAGTTCTTAACTAAATTCAGTGGCACAACAGCCCAAAGAGGGCTAAGGCCTACTGTACTCATATAAATTTTCATGAACTTGGACACTGAAATGCATAAACAGATGTTCCAGTCAGGTGGTCAGTCTGCCACGAAAACCTACAGTGTTTAGTTCCCAAGCAAGCTAGGACCCATTTATCGACCCGCTGAAAAGATGGAAAGCTGAGTCGACCTTGCCCAGACTGGAGTTTAAATCCTGAACCTGTAGCATGTAAACGTGATATGCTACCACTTGGCTTATGAAGATAATTCTAAGTACTGCAAATTACTTCCTAATGGTACCTTATTTTGGATAGTTTGTTGAAGCATAGTTGATGTATTATATTTTCTTTTAAGTATGTTGAAATTTTTCGAGCATTTGTAGCAAATTTAAACATGTTCTTTCTAATGTAGGTTGAAATTAAAGGAAGATGAATGGAAAGGACACGAGAAAAAGTTCAATGTTATTTGGAGAAAACAAATAGATAAGTACTATTTGAAATCTCTTGATCACCAAGGAATCAACTTTAAACAGAATGATATCAAAAGCTTCCGCCCTAAGAGTCTATTAGACGATATGGAAATGGTTTATGCTGAGGTGATTTTAAAAACTATTTCTTGTATTTGTGATATGCTCATGAATATCTTTATGGACTGAATATTTCTTATGCTTTTATTGTTTTATAAGATTATTTCCAGTAATTTTGTGAATATTTATTGTATGATAGTATTTATGTTGCGAAAAATGGAGGGTTGGAAAGTGAAAAATATATTTGAAATAAATCACTAATTATCTTTGATATGTAATTTGATATATTTGAGTTGCTGTTAGAAAGAATTAATTTGAACGAGCCTTTTATTTATTTATTTATTTATTTATTTTTAATTCATAATTTCTAAAAATAATTATTTTTTTGTAAGTAAATAGTAAACTTTCAAAAGAACTTAAGAATATGCATAGCAATTAAAATGATCAAATAGATTTTATATCTTCATTAAAAGGGGGCATGCAGAAATAAATATAGGCATTTTAAAGTCCTTGCATCTCAAAGTTATATGTTTGGTTTCTTATTAATTCGGCAAAATCAAATTTGCTGTTGAAGAAGTTATGTGATTTTAAAAAAATTTTAGTGTTATTTATGAAACTTCAATAAAATATAACTTTTTTTTTTATTTGAGTCTTTGTTTATTATAATTAAGTATTAATTTTCTTTTCTCTTTGCACTGCCTGCTGCATTAGTGTCCAGTAAAATTAAGATCACAACTTAAAACAGTATCAATATTTAAAGTTTTTGTCTACTGCCCTTGATTTTTAAATCATTTGTTGAAAAGAGGTAATAAATGAGAAAGAAGTAATTATATTTATAAGCATTCCAATAATATAAGGTATTTGACCTCAAACATAACTTCTAAAAAGATGTACATTTCTGTGGTTTAATGTATTCCATAATCGACATTCATACAATGTTGTGTCACTATATTTGAGAAGGAAAACCTTACATTTTAAAAACATGTCTTGGCATGATTTTAAAAAACTCTGTGTAATTTCACACCAGGCTAAAAACACACAATTCTTATTTAAGGGTAATTAATGTTTGGCGGATCTTTTAGAAAATTATATCCTATAGAGACTATTTCAGTTTTGGGCATTGGAATACTCGGAGAAGTTACAGTTTACATTAGCAGGGTGCATTCTGAAGAAGGAATTCTTCATTTACAAGATGTAATATGTATACTAGCTGCTTGGCCCGGCGTTGCACGGGCTATCTCTACTTTTATAAATTTTCCCTTTCTTTCACAAAATCAGAACTTCTAATACTCATTTTCAAAATGATTTCCCCCCTCCACCGCTTAGCCCAGTGTTGCTCGGGCTTTCTCTTTTCCTCATGACACCAGCATTTCTGTGTGTGTGTTTGTATGCGCACAATGTGAGTGATTTCTAAAATTATGTAAAAAAAATTCCCTTTTTCGAAATTTGCACCTTTCCGCTTATTTTTGATTTAAGACTGGTTTCTTTCCCCTCTGTATAGCCCAAACACTGGGTTTTTTTAGTGTAAAATTGTTCTATCTTTCCCTCCTTCTCGCAGATAAGAGATAGCTTCAAATTTCGATGTATGACTTAAAAAAAAATATTGCGTTAGAATTAAAATTATTAATGTGAAGCAATAATAAATAGAAAACGATTCTGATGCTAAGAGTAAAGCTTTAAAAAGTAGCGTAATGCGAAATTGAAAGTTTCTCCCTCCGTGTCGAATCTGGGAACTGCCGTTTCATAAAGCAGCCGATTTAACAATAGCGCCGTCGGTTCCTTCGGGGAAAAGCAATGAATTAAACTTTAAAATAAAGGTAGATTTTTTTTTCAATATCCCATTTCGTTATTCATTAAAGTAAAAGATTTTTTTTCGGGCTTCATTTTTATGTTAATGCTTTCAAACTTCATATAAATAATAAACGATGTACTTTTTAATTAACAAAGAATTCATTTAGTAATGAAATAATAGAAATAATCCTTTTAAAAAAACATATATATTTATTAAAATCAAATTTCTATAAGTAATTAATAAAAGAAAAATTTACAGATAGCTATTGAAACGATGGCTTGTGTAATCAAAAAGTATGAAACAAATATAAAGAATGTAATTAGAATTAATTAATTATTACTGACATTTTAGGCAATTTTTTTTGTTTAATTTTGCAGCCACCGGAAACTCTCTGGTACATTTTTTTTAAAAAAGAATAGTTTATGTATGGAACAGAAATATTCAAAATTATTAGATCGTGTTTTAAAAACCTCTGAAAAAAAAAGAAGAAATTTCGAAAATATTTTTAAAAAATTGTAAAATAATTAAATTAAAAGAAAGATATATATATTATTGTTTTTTTAACCGTAATGTTTAAGACGTTTTATAAATCTTTGTACAGATTACGTATAATATTCTACATGCGGAAAAAAGAAAAAGCAGGAACTTTTTTTAGTGTAAAATATTTTTTTCATTAATGCAAAAAAAAAAAGTTAATGAGAACCATTTACAGTGTAATTAGTTTGAATTGTTAAGAATGTGTTATTCACACAAAGAGAGAAATTCTGCCTGAATTAATTTTTAAATATTTTTAAAAACCTCTGGGGAAAAAAAGTTTTGAATTTTCCCCTAGAAATAAGTGATCTTTCCGATTCTCCACAGATGGCACCACGCGCATAATAAATGCGTTTTAAGGTTTTTAATTAATATCTTTTTAACCAATTGGAATATCGGAATATAAATGGTCAAAACGGATTCCTCGGATCATTACCGAAATTTTGATACCTTCTGCGTCTTGTGGTTCTTGAGAAAATTAGGATATATACATCCCTACATAGATACTTTGTTTACCAATGAGTTTTAATATATAAGATATACATACATATATATATATATATTTCATATTTCCAATTCTATGTCCAAAAAAATTTTTTCCCCAGAAGTTTTTAAAAAGAATAAATATTTTACATTTATGAGAGAGAGGGAACGGAATCATGATATTTTTTTATCAAGCAAATATTGAACAAATAATTCTTAATTTTAAATAACAAATTTTTTATTTTCCGAGATGCATAATTCAAACATTGTAATTTTACCCATTTTTTCATTCCTACTATATTTAATTTAAATAATGAAAATATGTCTCTTTGTTTTTATCATCATAGTACTCTTCACAAGCTTTATGAACATCCTTATTTAGTGCGCACTACACCAGATAAAATTCTTTATTACATTGCACCTTCTGAATATTTTATGTTGTTGGAATTTGTACATAATTGTACACTGCCATATTTGTAACATGTACTTGTGTGCTGACAACTGAAGTAACCACTTCAGCTGTTAACTCTAGATTTTGATGCGAAAGTTTGTTTTATGCACATATTTTCTTCACCCTTTAATATTTGCTGTTTGGACCGTGCTAATTTTAATATAATTCATTTTTTCAGTTAATTTTTTGTACTTTCTATCAGTTTTTATTTATGTTTACAAGGTAGTTAATTATGTATATGAATAAGAGAGAAGAGAGTTTTGTATGATTACTGTTAATGATCTCTCTTTAGCTTTTCTATGACTTGTACTTATTATGGCAATAAATAGTAAAACATATATTTTGTATTTATCATTTATAATTTTTGGTTTTGAAGTAAATTGAAAAGGAGAAAAAAAGGCAGCTGCTTCATTTTACATTTGTCCTGCTTATTTAGAAGCATTGCATTTTAATAATGTGAATATCTGTGAAACTTCAATTTTTAAATGTAGTAATTACATGATGCTGAAAATTTTTTTGAACAGAGTAAAGCAAATCAAACAAGCAGTAATGCTCACTATGTATTGGAGTTTGAAGAAAAGGGAGTTTTTCTTGATGCCATAAACTTGATGCTGAAGTATCTGAAGAAACTTCCAGGTATTTCTTATTTATGTATACTTGTCTTTTGAATTCTTTATTTTTCGAAACAGTACTAGCACAAATATTAAACAAAACTAGCATGAGGCTGTGTTAATAATTATATGTGTAACATTGCTTTTCTTTGAGCTGTAGTATTTTGAACATCTGGAAGAATACCTGAAAATCCTCATGTAACCTCATTTTATATCTACATAATGTTTTAAAGTATCAAAGATACTGTGTGATTTGTAATGTGATATAGCTTTATCTGAGTGGGTTGGGCTTGTATCAATGAAGCTAAAACTTCAAATTAAATTAATGGAGAAAAGTGTGAAACATTTAATATGCTCTAAAGTTGCAGTTACTTGTGTTGTTTTATTAAAATTACTTAGAATGATTCCCCCCCCCTTTGTTTAATATAAGCTCTTCCTATTCATAATTTTAGAACAGAATAATTTTTCACTATTTTAACCTGTAGCAAATACATTTGAATTTTTCTTAATTTTAAATCATAAATTTTACTGATTACCTTAGATAAATTGTAATATCAGATATATTTTTAAATTTTTCAAAGCAAAACTTCGAATATGTATTTTATTGCTTTTAATCGTGTTTTCTGTGTTTCCATTGCAATGAAGTAGAAATAATTGAAATAATTTAGAATTTGATACCTAATTATGTAAAACAATAGTAGCAACACTATAATTTTTTGTAAATTTCTTGTAGGGTTGAGTAAAACAGGTTTAATCCATTAATAAGTAATAATTTAGTGCTTGTTATTAATGAAATACTGGCTCAGATGCTGTTTGCTCAGTATGTTAGTATTTAAATTTCTGATTTATGTAAGTAAGCATGTCATTTTCTAATATTGAAATAAGTTTCTAGTGAATAAACAATTCCTTTTTCTGTCATTATGTAATTTTAAACTGAAGAGAAGGGGCATAAAAACAGCATTTTTTCAGTTTTGTATTTTGTTTTCTCTTTTTTCTAAAACTAATTATTCTTAAATTTCATCACTCTTTTAGATTATATAAATTACTGTTTATTGTCATGAACTAGTTGGCTCTTAATATAGTTCAGAAATTCCTCAGTTCAAATTTTTAATTTTGCATATGTCTCCAAAAGTTTTTTTATTTGTCTCTTTTGCATTTTTATTCTCTATTAGGAGTTTGTCGTGACGATAGGCGTAAGATCGAGCTCGTTATTCGCAGTTTTATTCCTGATATTTTTTGTGAACCTCGAGCTACTAAAGTTGAGGATGAGTTGGAAATTGATGTAAAAATTAAAGGTGATAAATTGATTATGTATTTTTGTTGTTTAAGTTTAAATGTTCAAGTTAAAATTTATTATCTTCAAATTTTGTAAAAAAAACTGATTTGAATGTGATGTATAATTTTTTAATGTAAATTATTTGTTATTTTGATAAAATGAAATACATTGAAAGTAATGCAATCAAATTTTTCATAATGCTTTGGTCATACTTACTGGGTTCATGGGTGTGTAATCTAATTACACAGGAAACAGAATTTATTTCATCATAGAAGGCCCCAAGAATTGATCTATATATGCTACAAGTCATGCTTAAAGAAATGTTTATTACATGCACTTCAAATTGAACATTAATTTAAAAATTTAAAGCAAGAAAAAAAAAAATTTAAAAACGCTGTCAGTGCTCTCACTAATGAGCCTTTGACAAAAGTTAATCATTATCTATCTTTTTTTTTTAAATTTGATTTCATTACTATAGTTTCTAAGCGTTGTTTGTAATGTACAATAAGATTGTGTTTGTCTAAATCACATCAAAGGAAACTAAAATCATCAAAACCTATCATCAAATCAAAAGTTTTATGTTGAAAAGTTTCATATTAATTTCAGTTTCCACTCTTAATGATAGTTCTTTTCTTTTGCTAATGTTATAGGATAAAGTTACATTACGGAACACATTTTTGGTTAGATTAGAGATCCGATATTAATTAGAATACTACAGATATAGTAACATTGTGCACTTTTTATAGGATAATCTTAAAATTTTGATTCTTTTAGAAAAAATTTTTTTTTTTTTTGCCTTAATGAAAAGTGGATATTAAAGTTTTTGTTTTAAAATATAGAAGGTGAACATTGATTGCTTTTTTTACAGGGAATATTTGATTTAAGTAGATTTCAGCAACTTAAGAATGAATGTTTCTCTTCGGTAGATTGATCGCAGTAGCCCAGTGGGCATGGTCACAAGCTCATGGTTGGCATATCATGAGTTTGAGCCTTGCTGTCTTAATCGAGTTTAAAAATTACGGGGTCCATCAACAATAGCCCTCATGTTACTTTATAGTGCAATAATAATAAATACCAACTCTTTTGGTTAGAACCGTCAGAATATGGTTTTGTTTCATAACCAGCTTTATTTTCATCTACGAAATAATTTGTTGTCTCTGATATTGTGTAGAATGGGAACTAAGAATTAACATGTATTTAGTTCACTTGCCATATTTGTGCAGCCATGATGAAATGTTTACTACATCAATGTAAATATAAATTTTGTAATTCTTTGATAAGTAATTTGTGAACATTGGCTTTTATGCTGGAATCCTGAAAAATTTCATTTTAATTACTTTTTTGTTTTTAAATTTCTTATGGATTTATTATCTTCATAGTTTGGATTATGATTTATTGTTTGGGATTCAAGAAATTGTATTGTAGAAAAAGCAAAACCAAATGGAATGCTGCATTGAAATATAATTAAAATTGATATATTTTCTTAGATATTAGAAACTGCTTATCACAAATATGTGTGAAATATTAAGAAATATTATATACAATCTTTTGATGACTATTATTTGGTCTTAATAACATGAACAGTGTCTGTAATAAGCATATTAGATACATTCTACCAATATATCATTTGGAAGAAATACTAAAAGAAAAACATCACCTGGCAACATTACAGTATTCATTAGTAATTTTTACTGCAGATATTGGACAAAATTTCACCTCATTTTTGTTTACTTCATTTATTTTCTTATGACTTTGGTACTTTTTGAATGTAGGTAAAATTCTTAATTTCTGATTTAAGCAGTCATATTTTACTCTATTCTATTCTATTTAATTAGAAGCAGGCTTGAGTAAAATACATTTAAAAATCTAAATGAATTCATGTTTCCTCTTTGAAGGAATGGGGTTATAATGAAAAAGAGCATTTATAGCATTTGGGAAGAAATCTTTTATAATTTAATGAAAAAAAAGTAACCAAAATTTCTCTCCTATCTTTGTGCTTTTTTCTTGTTGTACCTAAACAGTAATATATTTTGCAAAACTAATTAATACCACAACCAATTTTCAAAAGGTTTGTGGAGCATTTCTTGGAGGGAGAACATAATATAAACTTTTCCTCAGAAGATTTGTAATTGTTTCAAAACTATTTGACTTATTTCTACGTAGAGTTTTTGTTATAATATGAGGAGTTATTTGTAAACTTTTTGAAAATGTAATTATGGTAAATAGAATGTACACATTGTGTAGTCGTAATATATCTAAACAATCGACATAAAAAATTGTAAGTTACTTAGTTAGTTTAATTTTAACATGTTGAATTATTACATGCAAAAAAATTCTTCTATAGGACAATATATTTATACAAATTATGAAAATAAAAAAAATTGTTATATATTGATTGTGCTTGTATAAATTAAATTTGGAAATTTGTTGACAGTTACTTGATAATATCCCTATTTCTGAAACTCCTTATGTTTGTGATTTTGCTTTTTCATTCACTGTATTAGTGGCTTTTCTGCTTTATTTTTTTTGAAATAAAGGAAATTTGCTTTAATAGTTCTTCAGCATATTAAATAGTTCTCTTCCTTTGAAATTTTTATGGTCAAAAGGGATAGGTTTTGGAATGGGTAGATATCACTCCCCCCCTTTTTTGCCTTTCTCCCCCTATGTAAAATGGCAAAATACAAATTTCATGAAAGTCAGAAAGGTGTATGTATTCTTATTTTGCTACTGCGGAACATCCCTTGTCATTAGTGAATTATCCCTTTCACAGAAAGGGGGATTATCCTATTGACAGAAATGCTTGAAAAATATTTCTGCCTTTCTTGGAAATCACTAAGCAACCTATTTGTTCCAAAAGATTGGCAACAACCTACACAACCTAGTGGCAGTATAAAACTTTATAAATTGTACTGAATTACTTTATTGTCATTATTTGCATTAATTCATTTTTATAAAAGTTTGTTTACTTGAATAAACACCTTGTGTTTGAAATTGAAAAAAAAAACAATAAATAAAGTACATATTTCAATGCAAAAATAATTGGACAATTTTTTCTTTTTAATGCTACTATTAGTAGAACCAGTGGAAGTTAATGATGATGGCGGGGAAAGAAGTGGTCAAAATTTTCCTGCAGGGAGCGACAAAGATGAAGCTGGAAATTCTAATGAAGATGACCTTTCTGACGAATCCAGCAAAGCATTTATTCAAAAAATTGATGTGTTTGACAAAATGGATCCATTGCCAGTAACTGTAAGTTTTCCTTGATATCTATAAGTAACTATATATTTTTGAGAATATAAAACATTTTTCAAAATAGGAGTATTTAATAGACTAACTTTTTATATCAACAGAGAGTATTTTTATCATTATATATATTAACATTTCTATATATTTTTATTTAAGAAATAAACAATGTACAATATAGCAAAGTTTAAATGTAATAAAAATACATAAATAGTCATACATACTCTGCTTGCTGTTCAAATGGTAACAGCAGAAAAGGGTAGCAATTGAGAAAACTTTACATTTTTTGTACGAAAACAAAATAGTAGTAGGAAGTATACATGATTAGATATGTAGGCAACTTGGGCTGACACAAGGTTCTAAATTAGTACTCACAGTTGCTACCTCTGGTTAGGCATCAAGTTGGACCAATCTCTCAGCATTCCATGACCAGCTGTTTTCTATGGGTCAGGAGATCTTGAGAACATTGTGTTGAGGTCTGTCATATCAAGTTTTACCTGTGTTGAATACATAAACGTATACGTGTGTGGGGACATCGCTGAGGAACAAGATTTATAAGTATGCATGCCAAAATCCGCATTTGTACACCAATTACCTCGTCAAATTTCTTGGTGTTTTTTGCAACAATCAGTTGAATTAAAATTCAAATAGTGAAATTCAGTAACCACCAATATTTAGATGATGGAATGTAATGCAGAATTGTGGGTAGGCCGGAAAAACGGGCCAGTTACAAATTCAGATTTGTAGAGAATTCAATTTAATGGCTAGCATCGTATTCGACTTATAGAAACAGTTTCAGGATACCGGATTCACCTTGAGAAAGTTTGGGCAAGGTTATCCAAGAGCCATGAGGACCAGAGAAGATCGCAATTTGTCCGTAACAGTTGGGCAGTTACAGCTTCTCAGCTCTCTCGTGAGATGTATGCAGCCACAGGAACCAGAGTTTCAAGGGTGACTTTCCAAAAGATCTCATGATAGAGATCTGTTTGTAAAGAAACCTGTTACTTGCATCCTTCTCAGTTCTGCAGAGAGTCTGTTTAAAAGGGTGCAAAAATCATAGGGAATGGAGCATGGATCAATAGCTGACCGTTTTCTTTAGTGATGAGTCACAATTCAGCCTAACTAGTGATTCTCACTGTACTTTCTTATGGAGTGAAACCAGAGACCTGAGTCCAGTGTCCAAGAAATCGACCATTATAGCATTGTAGGCCTAATGGTTTGAGTTGGTTAGATGGCCACACACACCTCCATGTCTGAAAGAAGCACTATGACTGCTGTTAGGTATAGGAATTGTGTCTTGGAGCCCTGTGTTTACTTTTCACAGTTGCAATTGGCTCTGATTTTTTTAAATGGGTGACTCTAGGCCACATAGAGCTCATCCGATCAACGAATTTCTGTATATTTGCCGGAGGGATTGGGTAGTCAGATCTCCAGAATGGATTTCTATCGGAAATGCCTGGGGATATTTGGGGAGGTCGGTTGCAATTCGCAACATCCCTCCAAGAACCATCCAAGGGCTAAAAACAGCATTGCTGAGGGAGTGAGGCCAATTGCCACAGAAACTTATAAACTCCCTTATTTCCAGAATAAAATCCCGATGTGAGGCCTATATATCTGTAAGAGTGAAACGTACACGTATAAACGCATATTTTTTTGTTCTATTAGACGACCACTGTTTCATACCTAGTGACTTAAATGAGTCTAGCCCATGACCGTACATATGTGTTATAACCGTTGAATGGTTATTTTTTTGCATTACATCAACCCTATGTACATGCCAAATCTCATTAAAATCCATTCAGTAGTTCTAGAGATAACGAATATTGGTTTATTAAAAAAAAATCATTGCTAATTAAAAATAATGCAATGTTTGTTGCTGAAACTTATTTGAAAGTTTATTAGTATCTTTGAAAATAACATAAAAATGCATAAGTAATTTTTCATTTTTGTTTCGGGAGCTATAATTCTTAATAACTTGGATGATATATGATATGTATCTACTTTTTAATGCATTGAAGTGGCTTTATTTCTGTATTGTATGCTTACATTAATCAGAATTTCAGAAAAATTTAAAAGATGCTGTGTTTAAAAGAAATTTTTCTCTTTTTTTTCAGAATTTGCCATATACATTGTTTTTTGTGAATAAAACATGGTTTGTCTTTTTTCGCCAATTCCATATTTTAATTGAAAGGTTATCAAGACTCCTGAATGAAAGCAATCGTAAAGAAGCTCTTGCAAAAGAAAATGGAGATCAAGGTAACCCATAATTTTAAATTTTAACTAATTTTTAATGGATAATCAAGAAAATACATTTTAATTTTTTAATGCTCAGGAAATAATTAAAAAATGGCAAATTTGGTAATTCAAAGTAATGAAAACAAAATACTTTAAGCATTTCTTATTAAATTCAAAACTGGGTTTCGAAAAGTGTTGACAATATCTTCGTATTAATTGTAATTCGTTTAATACTCTTATCTGCTGAAAATTTTATTAACTAAAAGTAAATGAAATAATCTTTTAAAGATATTTAAATTTATTACATTTTCTTTTCCTGTTAAGATATTTGTCTCATTATAAATTTTTCTTGTTCAGAAAACATTTAATCAGTCAAGTTGATTTGAAAATAGTTTTTCTTTTTAAAAGAATTCAGAGTTCTACTTTTCTTTTTTCAAAATGTTGTCTTACATTTTTTTTTAATTAGAGGCTTATATAACAATTGGGAATTTTCATTCAATGAACAGAACAAAAGAATTATAATTTTTTTATTGATACATATATAAAGGTATTATTCTTAAACTTAAAATTTATTTTACAAAGTTATTATTACCATTTAATCCAGCATATAATGCACACCTATTCTTTCAAGCTGCATTTTTTAAAAAAAATTTAGGCATTTTTGCGGTATAAATGCATCTTTTTTTTTTACGAAAAACCTGAAATGTACATACTTAGTACTCTTATCTTCTGAAGTCGTTTATTTGAAGTATTATATCAGGTTTTTGAACACTGTATACTTAAACTATAAACCTAAACAGCAAGGAAAGAGGTTTTAGAAAAGTATGTGGATGTTAGAAGGTGGAAACAACAATTACAATCTTAGGGCAAATGCGTCATTTCAGTAGTGTGAATGGATAATAAAAGCATGGAATGAAATTAAACTTGTCATAATTCGAAAGTCATCTGAATGGAACAAAATGATTATTGATCATAGTAACTGTGATGGGGAAGAAACATAATTCGATGATGTGCCTAAAGATATAACGGAAGATGAATGTATATCTTTTCATTATATCTAATAATGAAAATTTATAAGATATGCTATTTCCTTTGAATAAACAATATTTATATATGTGTAGAACTCTTATTGCTTTTAATACTCACCTACTTTTTATTCTTAAAGCTATCATTTCTAAATCCTTTATAAGCATGCAACCTTAAATTTCAATCTTATCTTTCGTGTTTTAAAGTGTGCTTTATACGCCGAAATGTAAGGTAGATATGATTTATAGAAAATTATTATAAACAAAAAATGTAAGAACTATATTAAAAGGATTTATACTTATAAAAAATTCTTTTATTAAAATTTTTTTTATGAAATAGAAATTATATGCTTAAACTGAGTTAGTAATATTTTTCTATTTATTTATGTAAAAGAGGAAAACCCAAAAGCATCATATGTAGAATTGATTGAGAGGCTAAATCAATTACTGAGTGGAGTTATTGATTATTCTAAGTTTGAAGAGGAGGCTCGTTCACTCTTTGGTATTCATGCTTTTGTCAGTTATACAATGGATAAACTTGTACTTTCGATTGTGAGACAAGTAAGTATTATACATATATTTTTGTAAAATCTTATTGTAATCAATTATAAGTGTTTATTCTGTATGTTTTTACAAAAAAAAATCCTTTATTTTTTCTGTAAGTTTTAAAAATATAGGGATATCTCACAAAGTGCTTTTAATTGGTTTCTCAAATGTTCGTCATTATTGGTTTCTCAAATGTGCTTCATTAAAAGAATCTTCACTGATTAAAATGTTTCCATAGGAAAATAACTAATTCACTCCTAATTTTGTTAAGATAAAAATATTTGCACATTTACCTAAAATTACTGGAAAATTAAAATCATTACATTGGGCAATTATATAGAATATCATTTTTCTAATTTTTGCCTTGTCTAAATGCTTGTTTTTTTTTAATGGGATCATTTTCTACAATTGATTCACATGCTCTTCCAATGGCATTGAATAATATACCATTCCATGGAATACCGTAATCATATTTTAAAGTGTATTATAACTATTATTTAAAAAAATTAATATTAAAAAAAAACTACTAAAAATATGTCGTGTATAAAATCTTTGTTCTCTTAAAAAATATAATCATTGCTTTAAATAATGTATTTGTTTCTTACTTTATGTAGTAAGATACCTTTTAGTGTCCACAATAATTTTTAAACATTTTGGTGTAGATTTCATCAGCTTTTTGTAATTTCTGCATCAGTGTTCCTCCACTCTTCTGGGATTATTGCTTTTACTTCACATTTTGTTTTTATATATATGTCATATTTCTTTTTTAAAACCAAATTCTCACCAAATATGTTCTACTGGTCTTAAATCAGGTGATTTAGGATGCATTTTCAGAATTTGGGGTCAGTTATAGAAACACTAGAGGCTTACAATGAGAGCAATGTGCTTGGCATTATTATCTTGTTAAAAAATATAGTCCTCTCCAATATCTTAATTTTGGACGTATAATTTAAAATTGCTCCCTAAAATATTTAAATAATGCTCATGATTCAAAATATCATATAAAAAATACCAAATTACTTTAATCCTGAGGCCAATTTATACTTCCACACACACAAAAACACCTCCATGTTTCACTGTGCCAACTAGATTCTTGAGATTAAGTTTCTCAAAATTCAACATTGATAGCAAATTGGTTGGGAGGACAGATAATTAAATATTTTTGATTCTGATGAGCTTATAGTAGTTTCTAGAAGGGGGGTGGAGGAATTTAATCTGAAAAATTTAGTTGGAACAAGAGCACCTTCACCATCATGCTTTAGCATGGAGGAAGTGTTCTTGTGTAGGAGTGTAAATCGGCTTCAAGATTAGGTAATTTGGTATTTTTTGATGGTATTGGGAATCTTGAGCTCTATTTAAATATTTTAAAGAAACCTTTTAAATTATCTGACCAAAGTTTAGATATTGGAGAAAAGCTCATCCTAAATCCCCTGATTTAAGCCTGGTAGAACTTATTTGATGGGAATTTGATTTAAGGAAAAAGAAAACATGACATGAAAACAAAATGCAAAGTAAATCACAGAAGAATGGAGGAACATAGATGCTGAAATTACAAAAACCTCTTGAAATCTATACCAAGACATTTAAAAGTTGTTTTGGATGTTAAAAGATATCTTACTAAGTACTAAAGCAAGGGAAAAAAAAGAGTGTGGAAAGCCATTTGATAGAAGTGAAACTTCTTTGCCAACGTTGGCCGTAAATGCAGAAATAGATCTAATTATATTAAACTACTGGAGGAACTTAAATCAAATAAAATTCAACCTTCATTTATTGTACGAAAGTAATATTTTTATTCAATTTTCTGCATCATCCTTTTCTCAAGAAAGACAATAGGTGTGTGGTTAATCTAAGTAGGATATAAAAATCCTCGATTGTAATCAAGAAAACGTGAGGAAACTGCATCAATTGTGATTTTGCATATTGTTGTTCCTTCTCTAGCATCAGTATTTATTGTCAAATTGTGTCCGTTTCAGGAATTCAATGAGTGGCTTTGCTTCTTCTGAAGCAAAATTAATTCCAGTTAAGATAATCGACTTTTAATCATCATTGGATCCAATGATTGCAGCAGCCTCTGGTGTGTGCAACACTAAAACTTTATGAATGAAGGTGATCACAGCTGCGACAGGGCTACCTAGTGATATATAGACTTTTGACTGAACTTGCTGTTAGTTTTTCCTTTTTTTTTTTCTTTCATGAAACACTTTTCCTCTTTTTACATTTGTTCTAGGCATTCTGGCTAGAATTATTTATAATTCAACGGGAATGAATATTAATAATAACAAGTTAATGCATCACTCACAGAAGTCACTGTGTTTGTTTACAAGACACTATCTGTAGTGATTCTGGCGTGAACGTTGGTGACATATACACAATGCCCCAGACACTGTAATGGGAAGAGCCATATAATGGTAATATTTTGGTTGCGTTCATTCATTGAAAATGGCATATTTATTATATAAAAACTATGAAAGAATGCCACACGAGTTCAATAAGAGTAGCAAGGGTACCCACACACACTTAATGTCACCAATACCTAAGCACCTTTCCTCCGAAGCAGCAAGAGGCCCTACTCCATACCTCTGATACAATTCCCCCTTGACAATCGTCCAACTTTTTCATGGATATGATGCAAGTCACGTGGTGGCCCCTGCACTGTTTTCTTCCCGTTTGCTATCTCCACCCCATTCACTCTTGTGCCTAAAGAAGTTTCACTTCAACAAAGTCACCATTGCTTTAAATATTGTATTTAAGTGTATAAAGACTTTTGTGGTGTCATTTTTTTAGTAGATTTTTGATTACCATATTTTACTGTATGTAATACGCTGATTACATGTTAAAAAACTTTCGTTGTGCATATTATACGCCGCCGCAGATAATTAATAAAAAAGCATTCGCAATCCGAAAGGTTTACACTAAAGTTTTGAAAGATATTCTATTTATGTTTAAAAAATAAATAGCAGATGGCGTTGAAAGCTTTTGTGATTCTGCTGATGTATTTCAGTTACAATCAGTTTTTTCCAATTACCTTCAAGAACGAATTCGGTGCCACGGAAAGATATTACAGTCGCTAGTGTCATTTTGCATTTTGTCTTGACCTGAGCTGTTTCGTCCTGAAAATATTCAAGTTCATGTATTGTTATGTTCATGCAAGTTACATGCCCGATTTTGAACTAAACAGTAGGAAATACGCAAGATTTTTTAACATTGACAAATCATATATTCAAGTGTGTAGGGGGAAAAAAACAATGCTGATTTTGAAAAATGCTGCCAAAAAAAAGCTTTTTAATTATGAACTCGGACGAAGCACATCTCAGTGAGAATGTTAAAAATGACCGGAAGTCCGCATAGGCAACTAATATTTGCAGGACTGACTAAGAAATTACAGCCTTTAGACATCAGAATATGTAGAGGTATTTAAATCAAAATTATATGGGAGCAATGGATGACCAATGGGGGGGAAATAATTTAATGGAAAAAAAATTCTGTACAATTTATTACTTATAATTTTAATCATATTGTGTATTTTTTAAAATTTTATCTGACAGTACATTATCAGCAGTATATATTTTGGATTATTCACAGTAAAAATTGTCGCAGATTATACAATGCTGTGGATCATGCAGCACTTTTTTCTTTTTACTTGGGAAAAAAAGTTTTTCGGATTATATACAGGAAAATACTGTATTAATTTTTCAAAATAATAGTTATACTTATGTTTTAAAAACTGATTATGGTATTCCAATAAGAACGAGTTGCAGGCATTATAAAAAAAATTAAAATTCTGATATATTAATTTTTATTAGTTGAAAACATTACATTTTACAGAAAGTTACAAGTGTACGAACACTTTAGTGTTCCACTGTATTAAAAAATTTTTTTCCCTCTGAATCACTTGATAAAAATTGTTTCAGAATTTAGAAATTAATTCATTTCTCTTTTATATTCTTTCATCTATTTAAGTTCACTAATTACTTTTTGTGTCTTAGGAAAAATCTGCTTGTTAATTGTATGTGTGTATTTTTTTTGTTTTGTAATATAAAAGTTCATAATATAATGTAATATAATGTTCAAATGATTTCATATTTGGTAAGAGACAGAAAGGAAAGGGGGAGGTCAATGTTTTTTTTATATGAAATTTAGTTTGAAAAAATTTTAATGTTCTTTGATAAAAACTTTTGAACACTAGTTTCTCTCTTTCATATGATTGCAAATTCAAAAATTGTTAATGATTTTTATTTAGGTTGTTGAAAAAAGATGAGTTTATTACTTAACTCTTAGATAGTTTCATATAAGTTAGTTTTTTTGTATTACTTTTGTTGATTATTTTTCTTTTAAGCACGTTTTCAGCAATTAAAGTGATAAATTTATTGGAAAGTCAAATAAATTTATAATTTTTCTTCAGCAATAAGAAAAGTAACATTTATAGTTGAGAAGATAAATTGATTGTCTAATTTTATATTGCTTTTATATATTATATTGAATACTGCTTAAGATTTTTTAATTCAATCTTTTCTGTTTATTTGTATCATAAAATATTTAAGATGCTTGTTCTGAGTTATCTTCATCACTGATGTATGTTTTATGCATTCATATTGATTTCCCATTCAGTTGCAACAAGTTGTTATTGATGACTTGAATAAAGAATGTGCAGCTATTTTCATCCAGCATACAAAAAAGGTATCCACTAGTGGTTGTGCATCATCTTTAGAAGCATCGCAAATTGAACATAAGTATTTACGGAAGGTTGACAAAATGTTAGATGATCAAATACTTTTTAAAATTCTCTGGGTAAGTTTTACTTCTATAATTTCAGGTGGGAAGTTGTGCTTTGAAGTCTTATATCATATTTATGTATTTTTCTACTGCAAAGTCCATCACATAACTGTATTACTCGGATTTTGTATAAAAGTAATCATGGGATTCATTTTCATTCATTTGTGTTTAACTGAAAGATTTAATATTTTTTGTGTAGATAGGATTTGTTATACACATTAGGCTCAAAACAGAAATTTTATTTTTAACACGCTTTTATTAGCTTCACCTGTATGTGATGGAATCTTTGAACTTTATTTTTACGAACTTTTAAAGGTCAGATTAGTTCGAAATTTTGCACACTTGTCAAGGCCCGATGACAATACAATTAGTTTATATTTTTTTCCCCACTGTCCTTATCAGTATAATCAGGATTAACAATTTCCCATTTTCAGTTTTGGTGACTAATTCCAAACTTGGTGACTAAAAGATTAAGTTACAACCCTAAAATACACCCCTTTTGTTTGTTGTATTAATAAATACAACAAACAAAAAAAAGTGTTAATTCTCTTGTCGGATCTGTGTAATGAATCATCATTCATTGCTTCATTTTACCAAAACAGCTGAGAATTGATTCAGAGGTCACCAGATTAAATAATTTCTCACAAATATAAAATGTGTTCTTTTATGTCTAATGCTGATACTCTCAGAGAGAATATTGAGCTATTTTTAGTGAAAAATATCATTGACTAACACTTTCTTCTGCATTAAATATTTCAAACTTAGCTCTTCCAAATTTCCTTCAGTTGGCTGATCCTACATTTTGCAAACCAGGCTTTTTCGACGTACTGATAAGATTCCATTGGATATTTCAGATTCAAAAAAAATTACGCATTTAAGATTATTTCCTCAATGAATAAATGATTGTTTAAAAAACTAAAAAAACATGCTTTTATTGAAGAAACTAAACGAATCACAAAACTATCGAACTTTAAAATGAAAATAAGTTATAGTTTCAAAAAATTAAAAAATACACTTATAGTTAATTGAACTAAAAAGTAAAAATAATTCTTAAAATACAAAAATAAAATGAATGTGACAAGAAGATTAATGCCATTGTGGTGTGTGTGATGGTTGCTTTGTACTACATTTTTGCATTAACTCTGTGTATTTCGCAATAGAACTACTAAGAAATTATAAAAATTCATATTAAGCATCCCATGCTCTTATATTAAGAATTATTTTTACTTTTTTAGTTCGATTAACTATAAAAGCATGTTTTTAGTTTTTTTAAACTGTATTTTATTCTGTTTAAAGTAAATGAGGTGTTACAAATTTTTCTTATTATTTCTGATTGTTTTTGGTATAATTGACTGGCCTTTGTTTTTTCTGTAGTAAAATATTAATTTGTTAATTTTAATTTTCTTTTTTCATCATAACATTTATCAGCAAATTTGGGTTACCTAATGTTAATTAATTCAGCTTTGTAGCCCTTCAATATAAGTAATTAAATAAAATAGTTAATTTACATTAATCATGGGTGAAATTGTTGTATCTTTTTTCTTATAAATTAAAAAAACAAAAAAATCTTTAAGGGAAGTAACTTGTCAATTTACAGGAACCGAGCTACATTTCTATTTGTGTCATTGCAAGTTTTGATTTTTATGTTTATGATTATTTCATTGCTTGTATTACACATATATTAATGGTCCTTTTATTTGATTCCAATATTCTAACCTTTAACGGCTTTCTTTACTGTATGAAAAGAACAAGATTTATTATTAATGAATAATTTTTATCTTTTTATTACAGCATAAGAAGGATTGTGTTCTAACAATTGAGTTACTTGAACGTGAAACAGAAGAAACCTATCCTGATCCTGTTGAAGCTGAAAAGTGGTCTAATTATTTAGATAATTATTTAACTGAGGATACTGGCTGTGAACAGATTTTTACCGAAGTTAAACAGCTGCCAGTGATTTTACCCAGGTAACTAACATTCGAAGTTTTATAATGGTTGGGCCGTTTTATTTTAAATATTGTAATTTTTTCTTACCTCATAGAGCTGTGTTTTTTGTAACCAAAAGACATTCCTTAAATTCATTGGACCTATTAGTTAAAAATAAATGAAGAGGATTTTCTTTACCAAATTTATATATATTTATATATATATAGATAGATAGATAGATAGATAGATAGATAGATATAGATATATATAGATAGATAGATATAGATATATATATGTGATTATATTTCTGAAAGAAAGTTTTTCACTGAATAATTTGCTTCGTAAAAGTATCTACCTTGTATATAAAAGTATTTATACATTATTAAGCACGTTTACTCATTATTACTAAGCAACTTTACAAAGCCCTTCAATATATATATATATATACCCCTCTGAGATTTCTTATCAAGGAGAATTATTTGTTTATATTGTGAAGTTGTCTATCTTTTACTGTGTGAACTTTGAAGTACAGCTTTATATTGCCCTTTTTTTTTTTTTTTTTGGCATTTTTATTGTTGATAGGTTATATCTTTGAGTATTTTTCATCAACTTTTAAAGGTACAGAAACAGCACTCATTTCAAATTCCGAATGTATTAAATGATACCATTCAATCCCTTCCCCCCCCCTTGTATTACTGCAGCTTTATCTGCCATAAATGAAACAATGTACAAAAGGTATCCTTTTTTTTTTCAATTCGACTATTATGAATTGGCTAATATTTTCTCCAGGGAAATCTTCAATCTAATTTAAATTTACAAAAAGGCCACTCTGAATTACAGGATTAAAGTAAATGACCACAATTGGATGTAATATATAGTTTGTATCATTTTCGTTAATTGATGCACCTGCAAAAGACCATGTTTCACGCATTTAATCACATTTTATTTCTAAGTTGAAACTAGCTTTCTCTTCACAACAGATGTTTTAGTGATTTTACTTCTATACTGCTCGGCAATATCAGACTTTTGACATCAAGAAAATATATAAACAGTGCTTCAGCCTTTATTACTCTTGACTGAACATTGTCTTTGAAAATTATGCAATTTTGAGCAACTGCTTCTTAATTTCGTTTTTGAAACCTGCTTTTGTTTTCACATGGTAGGCAAGATATCAATGTGACAAAATAAGCATTTTTCGTCCTTTGGGGATGCATTAGTTCAGTTGAATTCCTTTTTATAATTGTTATACATTTGAAAGTATGCTACTTTGCCTTTAGACCATTCTGGTAACATTTGGTAAAAACAAATTGTTTTGCTGCATGAATCGTAGGTAATACAAACATATGTAAAGTAAATGCTGAGTTGAGTTCCAGAAAGTTGTTTTGCACAGAAGGGAAAAAATCGCTTAACGAAACTAAGCTTACGAATCAGCTTGGAACCAATACTTAATAAAATGCAATATATGCAAGAAAGAACAAACTTTGTGATGGTTTAAAAATTTTCTGGATATCTATAGTATGGTCTCTGCACTCACCTCTACTTATTTTCCAGTCATGAGTGGAAAATGGTAAATGGGAGATGTTGGGAGAATATGTATAGTAGATCACACTTAAAGTTTGCTAAATATGTAAACATGTAAAAAAGCCAATCTTGATGTAAAAGCATAATGTAATGCTGAAAAGCATTTTTTTTTTTTTTTTTGCAAAGTGTAAAAGTTTGTAGGTATATTTAAATGTGTGTTTTTATGTAATGCAAACATGTTTTAAAGCCTTAGGCTTTCTAAAATAAATCTCTTTAAAATTCTCAATTTTTTTTTACCTGAGTGAGATTAATATCAAAATTTTAACTGTGCATATCTTAAAATATAGGCATATATATAGGCTCTTATTTTGTCTTGCTTTTATTTCTCATCTGGTTAATCTAAAACTAGAATTTCTTTTTATTTACTGTACTTTTTTTTTTTTTTTTTTTTTTTGGATAAAAATAGTGTAATTGTATGACTAGAACACATTGCGGCACATGTGCCACAATGTGCCTCAGCGGAGTTGTAATGGCGGGATGTATGTGTGTGAAGACTTATTGAATTCAAAATATTTGAAGAAAAAATAATAAGAATTTTTTGTTTCAATTTTGTTGAAGTGGTATTGTTTTAGACAAGAAAAAGCCCCCAAACTTTATTTCAAATAAACTTAGTTAATAGAATTTCAATAGAAAATTATTATGTATGGAATACTCTTCATTGTTGTGTGCACTTGGCTTTCAAAAGTAAGAGCACTCGCGAGATTTTGGAAATTTTTGGAGCTTGTTTTAAAGTATCTGGAAGTAATAACAAAACTGCCAAGGGAGTACTTGCTACTCAAGAATGAAGGTCAACAATGGAATTCAGCTTTTCTTGACAATATTATGAGACATTTAAATAATTTAAATTTAATACTACTGGGAAATGATTGTATTTTTACTACCCTAGTTTGTCATTTATCTTTTGCAAACAAATTTTTGCTTTTGCAAAAAAGATTCTCATTTCCCATTAATGAAGGAACTGTCTACCAAAGTTAGTCATGCTTCAAAATACGATAGATTTAAAAATTCAATATCCATTTTGCAGAATTCATTCAGTGCTTAGTTTGATGATTTTTGAATCAAATATATAACTCAACATTAACTGATATGTGCTTAAAACAATTACTTTCTTAGCATTTTCAAGAGGAGAGAACTAAGATTACTTGGTAAAAAAAAAACCAAACTCAAAAATGACATGAAGAAAGTACTGACTGTTTAATAATTATTTAAAATTAAATGTTTCATGCTACTCATTTTTATTTTACATACTACATTTTTATTGTCTGATTAAACCGGTAAAAAGTTTAAAAACTATAAAATCTAAATTTGACTTTTTTTTGGTCTTATTTATTATATTATTTTTTTTAAAATGTCCACGATTTGTGGATTTGCATAAAAAAAATGCTATTTGTGTGAAAATTCCATAATAAGCCTATAAGAATATTTTTTCATCTTTCCATTTTTTCTTAGTTTGTTGAAAATGTTAGAAGTGGCATGTATTTTTTTTTTTAAATCAGATAGTGGCCCTCGTCCCCAAAAGGTTGGCCACCCCGGGACTAGAATAAAAAATGAAAATTGTTATTGCATAGTTTAATGTTTCCACATTATTTTTAAGGCATTTTTTCCCTAAAATAACATTAGAATTAATTATAATAATAAAAAGCAGTTTTACCTTTTTAAATTTGTGTTTACAACCAAGCTTTATTTTATAACTTTAGTATCGTTTTAGTAGTCTCATTTTGCATGATATTATTTTGCTGTGTAACATTTTTATTTTTAAACCATGAAGCATTTATTTGAACTTTTAAAAATGTTTTTTGTAGAAATTTAAGAAAACAAATGCTATTCTGGAAGAATAGAGCTGCTCAACTGGAGAAACAATGGAATCAAAAGCAGTCTGCTAAATATGTAAAGAAGCATCTACCTTTATCTGCTAGAAAAAAAAGAGCACTTTCTGTTATTGCTCCTATATTGAGAAAAAAATCAAAACCTTCATCAATGCCCGAAGGTAGCGTACATTCCTCCTGCAGTGGAATGGTTCCCAATGAAGATAATGTACCAAATAATTTTGATAACCCCATGTCAATAAAAAAAGAACAAGTAGAAGAAATATTTGAAGATGAAGAAGAATTGGGCTCACACACAAAAGAACTAAATAAAACTTTTGTGGATGACCAAGTTATCATCCAAAGGGAAGAAAATATGGAGGAGCCTGAAATTGTTATTGACCTAGAGAAAGAGGCAAATTGCCCAGAAACCGAATCTGTAGTTATTGATGCTACAGCTGTTTCATCTCTAAATGGTAAGATTGAAACCAAGTCACCAAAATCTATACCAGAAGCTGCAGATCAAGATTTAAAGCAAACGTCTATTAATGAGACTATAAAAGAGGATACATCAAAAGAAGAGACAGAGGAAATTGAAGTTAATGAGAAAAAATCACACACTTCAGTTGTAATCTCAAAGAAAAAAGATGCATCTCCAGACTCTACAAGTGAAGCATCTGAGGATAATATTTCTGAAAAGAAACCAGAGTATGGTATACTTCCAGAAGTTTTCTTGAAAACTACCAATTCTGACACAGATTTGAGATCAGAAGTTGAATTAACCCATAATGCAATAGGAGCCATTGAAACTGAAGAGACTGAGACACAGTCAGAAAATGCAATGGAAAAGAAACAACAATGTAAAAGAAAAATTATTCAAAAAGCATGTGGCTATTCACCAAAGAAAAAGAAAAGTAAAATCAACCGAACTTATGTCAAGCGAAAAATTAAACGTAGTGTTCCAAGAAGTTTACTTTCTAATAAAGGAAAACAGAGAAGACAAGAGAAGTATAAATCTGAAGTTCTTGATGATCCAACTTTTGATTTTAAATACTTTTCTGAATTGCCTGAAAGTGATAAAATTTCTTACTTAGCATTGAAATATGTGAGAATTCAAGATGATGAGGAAGTTACTTTTAAAAGGGGAAGCTACAAAATGTATTTTGTTCAAAATTGTGATTTGTTTTTTCATCGCAAAGACTCTCTTACCAGAGCACGAGAGGTATGTATATTTCTTTATTAAAATACTACTCCTTCGATTTTGTTACTTCTTGAATAATGACTGTCTTGTACTCAGTTGTTCTCCCCCTTCCTTTTCTCAATTTTATTAATAAATCATTTAGTGTTGTTGAATAAGTAATTTTTACTCTTTAGCTCTAAAATTTACTATTGAATTAGGTTTTAAGAAAAGGCGACATCTAATATTTTTTCATTTTATTTGTTTTAGAAAACAGGAATAAATATAAGATATTAATGTTTGAAGCATTATTATTTAAAATCAGGACTGCAAAATATTCTTATTCTCAAAGATGTTTTTATTTTCATTTTCTTAAGTCAACACTAATTGATTTACTATCTGATGAAGTTAAATTCAAGAATTTTGTGTTATACCACATTTTAAATGTATAATTTTAGTTGCCACTATTGGACATTTTATGGGGTTTTCCGGAAAGTTTGTGCTGAATTTTGGTAGGTGGTTTAAGGACAGATCTGAATGTATCAAAATAATTGTCTAGAAACAAATGACACAAAAAAAAATCTAAAACACAGCACTTCAGGTATATTCAGGAAAAAAATGTTGTTTGTTTTCTATTTTATTTATGATAAATGTGGAAATAAAAGAAGTGCGTTTTTGGCACTGAATGCTTTTACTGCAAGGGCAAACTAGATATGCTCTGCTTATGGTGAAGGTGTTGTAGCTAAAAGAACCGTGCAGAAGTAGTTTGCTAGATTTAAAGCTAGTGATTTCAGTATTGAATATCAAGAATGCCCAGTTGGGACCTGTACCATGTATGAAGAACTCTTTAAAATATTGATGGAGAATAATGTTACAAATACCAAAATCCAACATTTATGAACATTTTGTAAAGTTTGGCTACATAAAACATTTTGATGCTTGGGTTTCGTACGAGTTAACAGAGTAAACTGATGGATCCCATTTCCATTTGTGACTCATGTAATGAAGAGAACATCGTTTTAAAGCGAATAGTGGTAGTGGTGAAAAATGGATAATTTATGGTAATGTTGAGTGAGAAACGTCTTTGGGGAAAGTGAAATGAACCACATTTAGCCACCACAAAATTCGGTTTGCATCCAAAGAAGGTCCTGCTCTGTATCTAGTGGGATTGGAAAGTAACTCACCATTACAAGCTTTTACTGAGCAACGAGATGATAAATTCAGAGACTAATTGTTCCCAATTAAAGGAATCAAAGGCAGAAATTGAACAAAAGTATCCAGACATAGTGAATCCAAAAGGGGTTTCATCAGGGTTAAAAAATGGGTTAAGTATCTTTGGTTTGTTAAGTTATCAAAGTTGGAGAGAGCTCATTTGGAATGTTTCCCCACCTCTATGTTCACCAGACCTTGTATCCTCTAATTTCCACCAGTTTTGATTACAAAATTCCTTTAATGGAAAAAGTTCCAACTCTTTGTTCAAGATTAAAAAAAATCACATATAATTTTTTTTTCTCTGAAGAATCAGATTCTGGAAGGATGGAATTTTCAAGTTGCCTTAAAAATGGAAAAAAGTTGTGGAACAGAATGGCATCTATATGGTTTAATAAGTGTATACTTCATTAAAATCTTATATTTCAATTTTCTTCCAAAATTGGCATGCATGAACTTTTTGTACAACCAATAACTTCCTTACTATTGCATTGGTATATGTGCTTGTGTTACTGCTAAGTGTCAAAATCAGATAGTGTGCACTCAACATAGGTAATCTGTGGATTAATAAAACTGATCCTTTAAAGTGCAGACAATTATTTTATTTCTCACATTACATAGTCAATATGCAGATAATCTACGTGCCACCTGTCAAAAGTGCAAAGCAAATATTTGTTACAACAACATCAATGCTTTTGTTTGTGATGCTGTTTGATTTGAAAATATCACTTCGTGAAGAAAATGATAATGCATGGAAAAATAGGCATTATTAAAACGAATCTAAAAAGAAGATAAGATGTAAGTTACACTTTAGATAAATGTAAAACTATAAAGGAGAAGTTTCCAATTTTAAATATATTTTCTTATTTTTAAATATAATAAAAAGGGAGTGTTTTAATCAATAATTTATGTCTGCTTATAAATGTCATACCATTTTGTTAAATACTAAATTAGGTTAAAAAATGATTGTTTTGCTGTATTTTCTTTTTATAGCACTGTTATTTTTCTAATTTATGTATACCATATTCAGTTAGAAAATACACTGGTATTTTTTAAATTTTTAACAAGATGATATAAGGCTATATTTTCTTGTTAATTTTGAAATATTGCTTCATTCTTATGAAGTAAGAGTATATGTATATTATGTATTTGTGAACATTTCTTTTTGTTACTGTAGGTACACCAAGCCATATCTGAGATTAAAACTTCTAAATTCAATAACTGGCATAGAATATGGCTTGAAAGGTATGTTACACAGGTTATGTTCCGCCATTGCAGCAATTGGCTTCTAAGAGGTGTTCGTGGTAAATTCCAGATAATGATTGAAACTGTAAATGATTGTGCTAAACCGCCGTACACCCCTTACAGTAAATACAGAGCTGATTATAGCAAGAAGAAGAAGAAACTCAAGCGAGCATAAATGAATCATGCTGTTTTGTAGCAACTTTAAGGCATATTCTTAGAATTAGCAGTTTGTGGTTCTGGTTCTGTTTTGTTAATACTTGTTTCTAGTTTTTTTTTTTTTTTTTTTTTTTGATGAATCATTTAAATATTGTGTAACAATTTTACAACTCATAAGTTCATATCTGATTTTTAGAATATCAAGCATGAGTGAAAAAGTGCATGTATTTTGTACATACCATGAATAGTTAAAATTGTGATGTAAACTATCATTCTTTTTTAATTATTTTGTTTCTGTTTGTAATTTTTGTATTTGGTCATGCTACACTTGAAAATAAAGTTCCTGTTTCTGTGCTCTTAAATCGATATTTTTTTGTTTCTGTTTTTAATGACAGTTTGTTGATTGATATGGTATTAGCTAAACTCTAATTTTGTTAGGTGATTACATGGATTATTGGAATTGATTTCAAGAAATAAGCAGCTCCCATTGTAATGGTCTCTGGGGACCTCACTTTGAGAACTATAATAATTAGGAGACGTAAAAGAACCAGTAGTCATTTTTATAAATAACTTTCTTTATTTGAATAACTTTCTCAATTAAAATCGAAGACTTATTAACAAATACGAATTATAATATTATGAGGTTTTAAATATAATATCTTTTAATTTAACTCAATTAATTAATAATCTAATTAATCAATTCATTAAATAACGATCACGCAGAATTTACCACGATAAGAGATCCCAGAATTATATCCAATAATGTTCTTAATGAACATTTAACTTTAATCTCACTCTTAAAACTTTAATGAGACTTTAAATATAATTTTATATTTACCACTCGGAATCTCAATTCTTCATGAGAACAAATTATCTTCAACTACAATATTTCAATTCAAATTCACTATAACTCTATGTTTCAATATCTATCTCCTACTGCTCTAACTTTACTATTTCGTTTGACTTAAATACTGAATCTAATCTGCATAATAAGGAATCCTGTCCGCTTTTTGGAGTTGATTGGAAATAGGTAGGGAATTAAATTTCCCTAAAAAGGTCGGTTCAGAAGGTTAGTGATAAAGTTCCGTATAGATTCGTCACACCATTACTAGCTGTTGAAAGTTTTCATTTGTTAAAATCATTTTCAAATGGCTTTCTCCGACTTTTTCTCAACATTTGTAGGCCATATTTTATGTCAACCCATTAGCTACCATGAGCCCCATTTGGGGATCGAACACTATTCAGCGTCACAAATATATTTTGTATGCCCATGAGTTTAGTTTAACTCTAAATGTATCAATCAATATAGTGTCTAGCAGAAAGTGAGCATTCTGTGCATTTGCATAGCTAGTCGTGAGTGGGTCCTGTATCAAAATGCTTTGAAGGTCCTTTTTTGGAAAATAAAATAAAAAAAAGATATGGGGTCATATATGTATTAAAAAACTTTATTAATTTAGAGTTAGCCTAGTTATTTAATAGGTAATTTTCCTCAATATTTTTTGGCAATGCATAATAACATTCGTAGTAGAAGAGGACTTCATTTTTTCAAGCTGTTTTTTTTTGACAGTATTACTAAGTCCGATAACCGATCTTGTCCTATGTAAGCTCTAAAATAATTTTTAGCTTAGGAAGAAAATTCTTTCTGCTGTTTTAGTTGTGATTGCTAAGGTTGAAAATTTCAGGCAGGCACTACAAAACTGGAGATAAGGCTATTGAAATTAATTAGTTAATAATGATTCTGCGAGCTCCTTGATGGAATGGATTTTCTCATTTTCAGATTTTAAACAACTTTTAAAAACAATTAGTTTTTTTATAGATATTGTGCTTTAACCCTCTAAGAGTTTCTCTCTGTCTTGAAAAATCATTCTGAAAGCGATTACTTCACTTTGGCAAACTACTTCGATAGTTAAACATATTTCATTCCTTTCCCCTTTTAAGTTCACGGGAGGTCTAGAGGGGACGATTTTATCACTCACAGTTCGGCCTCTTTGTTAATTTAAAATCGGGAGGTTACTCGTTCGCAGCTTTGACGTTGTCTTGGACGAATCTTGAATGAAAAAAGTGGGGGTCCACTTGGTTGTTCCCCGATCTGTTCAGTTTCAAGAAAACGAAGAGTAAAAAAAAAAAAAAAAAAAGAAACAAATGATGAGTTAAAAGTTGAAAAATATTGGTGTACTTTATCAAAAAATGTTTTTCTTAAACTTTTTTAAATAAAATTATTTTGGTATAATGAAATAACCAGAAAAAGCTCACTGTATTTATTGTTGAATATGAGACTTAAGAAAACACACACACATCTTAATGTTTTTTCAGAAAAAGTAATGAGGTAAAAAAAAAAGAGTACAGGTGACCATCTCTCTCTTTTTTAAACAACAAGAGAATAAATGGGGTATCATTATGTACAATGATTATATTTATGAAATAAAATCAATCTTCCTCTATTATTCAGTTATATTTTGAATTTAAAATAACATAAAGAGGGATTTCAGTATTTTTAATATGTATAAATTTTAATCTTATTAATGATATTTTTATGTTAAATGAATTTTTTCCAAAAAGTCCAACTTTTGATTCATAGTGTTCTCCCTTTTGAATAACTTGTACTAAGAAAAAAATATCTTCTTTACATTGACATTTGTGACGTAGCATAACACACATTCAGTGAATTTTAAATTTTATTGGGGATATATTTTTCTTCAGAGAATGCGAAACTATTTCTAACCATTTTTTCTATTCAAGTTTTAATTTTTTCTTTCTGTTTCTTTAGTGTTTGTAACTGATAACTACATCTTTCACACAACTCAGTCATTACAATTTAGATTGTGAGAAAAACTTTCCCCTATTAATTTTTGCTTTAAAAACAGTTCACTTAAAATAATTCAGTTATTTGAAGTTAATCGACCTGAGACAATTCCTCTCAATGTACTGATGCCAAATTTTAAAAACAATTTTAATATTTAAAAATGTATAATTTATTCCAGAATTTGAACCCTACGAAATTATTATTTTATCCTTCAGTATCAACGGTATTGAATTTGTCACATCATAATTGGTTTATCTATCTATATTTATATGTATAACACCCAACTCTTTTCGCTGAAATACAGAAAACAAATTTTCTTTGGAGAAGTTAGAGTATAAGATATACATGGTTTTGTAAGAATGTTTTCGTATGTGTAGAGTATTTTTGAAAATTTAAATATCACTGAAGTGGATCATATAATTGCAAATGCATTTTATTTTAGTGTATTCTGATATTAAAATAAAACACTACTTTTAACTAGCCAAGGAGTTTTATATTCAATATCAACCTATTGCAGTGCTTCTCAAACTGTGGGGCGCAAGTGTAGCGAAAAGTTGAAAACAAATATTTAAAAAAAATTATTAATTTACTAAAAGGAAGCAAAACAAAATACATTTTGACATAATTAAAAATAAAATACACATTTACACTGATATACCTTTTTAAAGGTAGCAGTACTGCGCAATGTATTTCATAATTTAACAGTACTAAGTTAAGAACAAGTTGAATAATTACCAGTCAGTCTATGGGCATATCATAAAATTATGTACAGTATATAATTAAAGTCCTGTTGTAGCTTTACGTCAAAGTATATTATATTATTGAATTCGAATACATTGTTATTGTATGGAGGGGTGCGATGAAAATTATGATTAAAAATTGGGTTGCAAGTATAGAAAGTTTGAGAAGCACTGACCTATTAGCAAAATTGCATACAATTTCTATTCAAATTGTACAGAAGCTTAAATATAAATACATAACTTACTGTTGTCAAAATATTCCTAATATGTATCAATCCTATCCCCCTTCTTGTTTCAGAACATTTTACAAACTGTAACTAAAAACAATTTTTTATATTTGTAAGCGAGGCCTAAAAATTCAGTTATAAAGATGTTTTTTTCATTTTTAAATATATAAAACGTACATGGAATGTAACATTTCTGAAATCCTAAAAGCTTTTAGAGGAGAAAAGTGTCGGAAAAATTGAATGCTTTATTTCAGAGTTACATAATTACAAAGTAAAGAGCTCAGCAAGGTGTTGACCCAACTCTAGCCTGGATGCAAGCTGCCACACGACATGGCATAGAGTGATAAAGCTCCATGGTCTCCTGCGGTATTTCTTTCCAAATTTTCTCCAATTGTCGGGCTAGGTCATCAACACTCCCTGGTAGATACAGTCGCTTTCCCATCATATTCCAGAGATGCTTAATTGGAGAGAGATCTGGCTGGCTAAGGAAGTGTTTGATAAGCTGTATGACAGTTCATAGCAACACGTGCCAAAAACGGTCCTGCATTATCTTGTTGAAAAGTAAGGCCAGGGTACTGCAAAAGGAACAGTAGCAAAACAGTTCTCAGAATGTCGTCGACGTACCACTTTCTATAAGTGTGCCTCTAATGACGACCGAAGGGTTCCGGTTGTCAAAAGAAATGGCACCCCAGACCATAACTCCTGGTTGAGGGTCTGTGTGACGTGCGATAGTGAAAGCAGGATCTTCACACTGCCCTGGGCGATGATGGTCAGGACACAGTTGGAAGCGGAATTCGTCGCTAAACACTATACGTCCCCACTCAGCATGATTTCAACCTAATCGAACCAAACACCATTGTAATCTGGCTCGGCAATGTGCAGGCGTGAGTGGCAGGTGGCGTAGTGATCGTACGAGCGTAAATTTCGCTCTATCAGCCGTCTGTGAATGGTCATGGTGGACACTCGTGTGCAGGTCGCGCGTCTGATGGTTTATAACGATGAATCAGGTGCAGTGATAGCTGATCTGACAATCAGTTTTGTCCTTCCGATCTACTGTGGCCCTAGGTCGACCGCTATCATCATGATTAGAATTGAGAATCGCTTCTTATTGACACCTGCTGAATGCGCAGTTTCGATGTGTCGTAGTTCCTGCTATTCATTCATTGGGCACCAAACTTTAATCATTTGCATGTTTAATACAAATGTCTGAATACAAAATCTCATTACAATCGGGCAACTCCTTAATGCGTCGTTTTTTTTTTGTAGAGTGTATAATACACAAATATACATTTTATTAAATAAATACATTCGAGAGAAAAAGTAATTTATTTAAAACTTGTATTTCATGAATAAAATAAATCAAAGTTCCTTCTGAAATAAACATAATTGAAAGAAAAATATTTGTTTAGTTTACAAAAACAATTGCAAATAAACATTTATCTAAGGGGAAATCCTCGAAGTGATGTAATCCTATTCGGCAAAAAATAAAACTTATCGTTGGTATCTTATACAATTCTCAACTATATGGGCGAGTCCAAATTTTCTTATGTAAACCAAGGGTGGACAGACTTTTCGAGGGCGCGGGCTACTTTTAATTTTTTCAAGGTGTTGCGGTCCACCCAGTGGCGTAGACGTAGTGAACTCAAAGAAAGTATACAATACAGTCGGACCTCCATTTTACGAAATTCTCTATTTAGCGAACTTTTTCTGGAACCAATAACATTTTACGAATTTCTTCGTAAAATAACCTCCAATTAGCGAAGTGCATTTTTTCTTTGCAACGGAATTTCCTCTTATGATTCGATTTTTTCCGTATTTTTAAAATACCGTATTTACTCGAATCTATGCCACACTGAAGGCCCCCCAATGTTAATGCTACTGAAAATTGGGCACTGCTTAGAATCGAAGGGAAAAAATTTGTTGGATGGGGTATTTACTAATAAACCTAAATACGAACAAATCAAAATTCTTTATTTAATACGAAAAAATGCATTAATAAACCTAAATACGAACAAATCAAAATTCTTTATTTAATAGGAAAAAATGCATTTTGCACTGTATAGTAGTAAATGTTTTAGTTATACTTGTAATTTAAATTAAAATAACATTAGTGGGATTTCTGCTGTTGAAGATTAGATGACAAATAACTTATATCAGGATTATAAGATGTTACTTTTAGTAGAATGCATGCTGAATTAGAGTCGTTTGTTAAACGGTTTCTAAGCGAGTCTTTGATGCTATTTATCTCTGAAAATAATGACTCGCAGGCATAGGTAGATGAAAATATGGTTAAAATAGCATACGCCAACTTCAAACAGTTAAATGCGTCTGGAATCGAATTCCATGTTTCCAAAATTTCGTTACTGGTATTTTTACTTGTATTGCTTGTCAATCTTTCTGCTTCAATCAATTCCAACTTTTTCCTTGTTTCAATAAACTTTTGAATCCATATTGAACTAGACTGGAAATCAATCAGTTTCATTTCAAGTTCTTCAATTTCCAACCAATCGAATTGAGACAAGTTCAGTTTATCAAACGAAATCGCATCAGGGTACATAATAAATTTGAACGTTTCCGATAATTCCTTGAACTGAGAAAATCTCGCTGAAAATTCTTGGATTAAAGAATCCATTATATGGAAATAAAGTCATCAATAACTTTTTCTTCATTTCGTTTCTCTTTGGCATCTAAATCTTTGATATTTTTTTTTCAAGTTTGGGAAGTACTTGTAGTTTTTTGTAATAATATCGTTTCTGAAAACATATAGTTTAGCTTCAAAAGCGCGAATGAGATCCATCATGACGATTCGGGCCTTGAAGCTTTATATTCAATTCATTGAAATGTTGGCATATGTCTGTAAAAAACATCAATTTTAAAAGCCACATAATATCCATCAACTGTGGGTATTGTTCAATTTTGCTCTCATTTTGTAGAAACAGTCTGATTTCTTCCAAGCAATCAACAAATCTTTGAAGTACGTTCCTGCGACTCAACCAGCGAACATTGTTATACATTATTAAGCCATTATGCACCGAATTGACTTCATCCAACAAAGCATCAAACTTTCGTTTATTTAAAGCCTGCGACGATATGAGGTTGTCTATTTTTGTGACTAAAGTTATTACAATATCAAGAGATGTTAAACCACTCTTTGCATATAAAGCTTGTTGGTGAATAATGCAGTGGAATTCAAGAATAGAATGTCCTACGTCTGTTTTAAATAAAGAAATGAAACCACTTTTTTTGCCTACCATATTTGGAGCACCATCAGTGGTTACTGAAACGATTTTTTTTCAAATCAATTTCTTTCTCAGCAAGCGAATTTCGTACTGCCGTACAAATAAATATCTGTGCCCTTTGTAGTTGTTAACAACGATGTTATATATCGCAATTAATTCTTCCTTAATGATGTTTCCTACACAATATCGAGCAAAGACAGCTAAACGTGCCGATTTAGTAATGTCAATACTTTCGTCAAGACATAGCGATATAAAAGGAGCGGAGTTAATGTCACTTTTTTGTTGGTCTGTAACATTTTCTGCCAATTTCAAGATTCTATCTTTCATTGTGTTTCTAGATAGAGGAACATCTTTGATGCGCTGAATTATCTTATCTATATTATCAAAATCATCAAAAAGTGAGGGCGCACATGTCAACCAAGCTTCCTTCAAAAACTCTCCCTCTTGAAAAGGTTTACCATGCCGAGCAATGGCATTTGCAGCCGAGTAACTTGCCGCACTTGTGTGACAATTTTTGCTTACATATTTAAACATAGACGTCGACTGTTTATTTCTGTCTTTTATTGCACTTGCAATTAATTCTTTTTGCTCTGGTTCGCTTTTTTCACAAAAGGATCTGATTTGTTTCAAAATGCCGTTTTACAGACGATGTTCTGCATACCACTCTTCCAGAACATAAAACACACACCACTTTGTCGCTTTTATTGATCATGCCATATTTCTCAGCCCACCAAGTTTGAAATTCTCTGCTACACTTACTATCTTGCACTTTTTGTTTTTTGTTGAACTAGCCATGTTAAATAGCAGTTAAAAATCGTATATTTAACACAAAACTTTAAATATACAGTTGTGTCGATGAAATTGACTATTCTATGTGCTCTCGCTTGATTCCTCCCCCCCGCCAAAAAACCCCCCTTTTTACTGACTGCGGGCTCATGGGCAAATTTATTTGTTTTTAGGAAATTGAGTGCTTCTACGAGATTTCTGTGGTGTCTGCTCTTTCGCTTTTGTCTCAGGTCATTAAAATTTTTTAAAAATAAAGCAGTGAGAGTTATTTTACCAATTAGACTTACAAGACAAGAATTAGATTACATTAATAAATTAGATGTATACACAAGCTGAACTATTAATGTTAACGTTAGAATTTGTTTTCTAAACAACTTCATGTTTAGAAATAGTTACATACACACACTATGCGTAGATAAACTTTGCATCATTAGCAATTTATAATACATGAAGTATTTACGCAAGACATAACAAACGAGTCTGCTCCCCGACTTCGTCGGCGTCGCGAAGTATCACTCGCGTTTGTTCATAATAATTTAAAGTAAACTTAATTATTTTAAGCTAAAATGCACAAATCGTTTTTGATCGATGGCGTGCCCAAAATATTCTGTCGCGTGCCATCATTGGCACGCGTGCCATTGGTTCGCCATCCCTGTCCTAGATGATAGAAGGCCTGGCGACTGACTGGTTTGTGACGTCACTACTAGTAGGGAGAGATCGTCCATCCTCTACGGAGCTTCTCTGATACATTTTTTAAAATACTTCTTGTTATTAAAACAAATATACTTACAGGAAATTAAAAAAATTAGTAAATTAATCATTAAATTGTGTTTCATGTACATAAAACATAAGAGTAAATATTAGTTTACCTATTTAAATAATAATTGCAAGTATATGATTATCGATGTATTTACTACGAACGCATTGCGATGAACATTTATAAACACATTTATTACATTGTAGCAAATTGTAAGAACCTTTTGTATTCGAATACGTATTTTTTTTAGAAAACTATGCTTATTTCTTAGCTTTAAAATTTATTTTCTTATTTTTTTTTCAGAACAGTTACAAAGAGGGAAATAAAATTAGAAATAGTTTTCAAAACATAAAACTACATTCAAATTTAAAAACAGTAACTTTATTGGTATCACACAAATACAATATAAAGTATTATTAAATAAATTTCAAATATATTTGTAGATAAATTATACCTATATAATTATAGATATATACAGGAAAATAAATTCATACATAAAAATAGATTACACAGTTTATTTAGCAGTTTGTCATTTAATTTTCTTTCGTTAAATTTTTAGTACTTTTCCCCCCAAAAGTAGTTATTCAATGTTACTAATGTAGATTAAATATGTTTTAAAACTTAATTGGTATCAAATTAATAAACGAAAGCTTGCTGTCTGCAATAACAGCATAAAAAATTACCATTAATTAATTTGACAAAATTTTTTTTTGTTAAACCCATACATATATGATTACCAGTGGCGCACACAAGGGGAAAGCCCTTGATTTTTTTTCCGATTGATTATAATTCTAAGTACATAGTACGTAAAATTTAATTAAGTATTTGTTATTAATGATTAATTTTATTAATTAATACTAATTATTTATTCAATAATTAGTTTTTTACTGTGTTTTGTTCCCGAAAATCGACAAAATCAAAAGGAGCATGATACTTGAATGGTGAACTTTCGACCCGGATCCCCCTCCCCCCCCGCCTTGAAAAATTCCTGTGTGCGCCACTGATGATTACAGATTACATACATGAAATTAAATATATACACGGAAACAGATTACAGTTTATTTAGCTATTTGTCAGTTACTTTGCATTGCTTAAAATGTTTCTATATTTTCCCTCCAACAATAGTTATTCAATTATGCATTGTTGCAAATGTAGATTAAATGTTTTGAAACTATTGGTATCATGCACAGTAATAAACAAAAATTCACTATTTGCATTAGCAGCATTAAAAGTTACCAAAAAATAAAGTTCCTACAAATAACAATATAACAAGTTATCGTAAAATAAGTTATAACACGCCCATGTATAAAAATGTAATTCATTTAGTTAATAAAGTAGGCATTTTTTTCGAGCAAATCAAAGAAAAAAAGGACACAAATTTAAAAACAGTAACTTTATTGGTATCAAATGCAATCACAATATTACGAAATATTAAATAAACTTCAAATATATTTTAGAGAAAAATCTATACTATAAAATTATAGATATATTCATGAAAATAAGTACATACATAAAAATAGATTACACAATTTATTTAACTGTTGTCACAGTTACTTTTCTTTCCTTAAATCTTTGGTGCTTTTTCTCCCAAAAGTACTTATTCAGTTATACATTGTTACAAATGGGAATCAAATATGTTGTAAAACTTCATTAGTACCATGCATAGTAATAAACAAAAATTTACACACACACTATTTGCAATAACAAGCATTAAAAATTACCAAAAATGAAGTTCCTACAAATAACAATATGACAAGTTAATGTAAAATAAGTTAAAAATATTTTTTAAATAAATCATACATGTATAAACGCATAGATATACACCTAAAAAAATAAATATATATCGAGAGAAAAATAATGTACTTTATTTAGCTAATAAAGTATGTATTTTTCTTTTCTTCGATTCAACTTTTTAATATCATTTTTTCCCTTACAGTAGTTATTTAATAATGCATTTGTAGAAGTGAGGATAATATGCTTTAAAACTAGCTCAGAAGAATGATCATTGTTACAAGGTTCATCATATAAAAAAAAATCATTTGAATTTATCAAGCTAATCGATATTTCTGAAGCAATTTGACGTTGATTATTTTGTTTAAGAAACATACACTCATGTCCATAAATTAAGGATAATTCAGAATCACACAGAAATTGAACTCTAAAATAAAAATTTCACCTGTAGAATTATCACACACATATTGAAGAAGAATATGCAAATTACAGGAAACCACCAGATGGCGCGGATAGTATGTCACAATGATGAGAGTGTAAGAGAGGGATATATAAGGAGTGGTGGCAAAGATGTAAAATTGTTACCAATCGCCGCCATGCCACTCAGCAGAATGAAAAAACCCACTTTCGTCAAGCCCCACATCCAAGTTTTATCATGACATGGGATTGAGGACTATGTTACAGTCCGGATGCCCAAAAGACAACGCCTATTTAAGTAAAATTGTTCCCCCCTCCGGCGCTCTGCTTCGTTAGAGCGTTCGTGCTTTGGGGTACGTTCTCCCTCCCCGTTTTTTGTGGGAGTTTTCGTGATTTGTTTAATCTTCATATCATGGTCTATCTTTTTCTCCTATCCTTCTGGGAATAGGCGCCTTCGGCGCCGGCGCCCGAGATCATCTAATTTTAGTTAGTTAGTTAGTAAAATTGTTCACAAGCGCTTTAAAAGCCTTTCAGTGCAATAACTGCATTGTTATGGCACAAAGGAAGCATTTGGATGATTTTTTCCGTGGTAGAATTATTAGATGACTGGAATGTGGACGTACCCAGCTGGAAGTATCCGAGGAACTCCATGAACTAACTATAAAGCCTTCAAAGTTAAACCATAAGCAAACTTTACTAAATTATTACTTTCTATGTCATATAGTTGTTTAAGTGTAGAGAAATTTGCTTCTAATAATGGAAACTTATGATCTTCAAAATCTGGAAATAAAAACTTTGACCTGCATTTTTTTGATTAATCAATTGTTACGAATGCATTTAAAAATGTGCACTTAATCAATAAAAAAAATTAAAGGATTGGAAGAATCAGAAGGATGTGGATATACAATGCTCAATTTGGGAGGAACAGAAAAGTTTGACATTGCTTTTCGATTCATAGAATTATTGTCAAAAACTACACCTATAACTTTGAATCTTATACCATCAAGTTCTTTTAACAACAGCAAACAACTTTTCTCCATCGATTTTTTTTCACTGGCATTATATGAACTACTTCTTTAAGAGGAGAAAGAAGACTTTGAATCATGAACACATATGCTGAAGTAGCAGCTTGTTCACTGTTATATGCCATACCTAGAATATTACCCTCTTTAAAATCCAAATATGGCTTTAAATGGATTTCGTCAAGCATCAGTATGACAGTTTTGTCAACAGATTTTAGGATATTTACTTTTTTTTCATGAATGCTAGAAAGTTTTCATTTGATTGTTCTGTTTGAGGGTTAGTTTTTAAAGATGTACAAATTTTGCGCAAAGTTCTGGGTAACGCAAAAGGTATCCCCAAGACGCTATTTTTCTCCTTACGGGACGCCACACACGGCAAACATGCGGGTTGGAAACCAAAGTTGTTAGTAGAAAACAATACGAATATCGAAAACATGCAAAATAAAATTAAATATCAAAAAGAACCAAATTAGTGACTTACAAAATGAAAATGAAACCGTGTTAATAACAATCAATAGTATAATTTAATCAAAAATAAAGAAATTTAGAAATGTAATCTTGTATATATTAAAAAAATGTTCATTTGTGGTCTAGACGGGAAAGGAAGCAAACAGGAAATAAATTCTGTTCAAAGAATTGTTAGTACTTAAGGTAAATAATTTTTAATTGCGTATGTACTATATATATATATATATATATATATATATATATATAGTCTAATTCTCTACAAACAAGAGATAAACATTCACATCAATCACATTCGAAAATAACACAGACAATAAAGAGAACATACAATGAAGGACACTAGTTTAAAAATTATAAAATGGATGCTGCAGTATTATAAACATTGCTGACTTAGGACAGCTAATATATAAAATAATTAATATAAAAGTGGGTTTGAACATGTTTTTGACCAGCCAACCTTCCCCCTTTATGTAAAAATTACTGAGCAAAAATCTATTGAAAGTAATGGATAGGAATATCTAAATCCATTACAAGATAGAGGTAACTTACCTAAAAATTGCACTTGAAAATGCAGAGCCCGCGCTAAATCTGAGGGCAATAAATAAGTTATTGCCAGATTCTGGACCCTAATGCAGATTCAAAGCATGTGAATTTAAGCACTTAACAAAAGTATAAAAAGAATAGAAACAAAAATTAATGTAAAAGAGTTACAAAAACCATACCTTTAGTGACATTAGAGTATATATGAATTAAATAATAATAAGTAATTATAACTAATAATAGAATATGCAGGTAACTATTACTATGAAATGCGTAAATTTATAGTATTAAACTATAATTAATCTAAGAATTTTAATCCTCACAATTTTGAATAGCTTGTAACGTTTGAAAGAATAACGGTAGCGTATTCTTGGTTAATTAAAATATGGAATTTATTTACGTCACAACTATTGAATATTATTTACTAAATGATACAGTAAAGTTATTAAATTTAATTATACATTGTTAGAGTCCAATATTTTGTGAGAGGAGGATTCGTTGGTTACCGCTCCCGTGCAAGTTCAAAAGCATCTCTCTCCTCCTCTTCCGGTCGACGCTAGATTCATCGGGGTCAAAGGGGGTTGCGTTGCATCTGCAAGATGCACGTGTGGGTGTCGGGTCTACAAAGAAACCGACCAGATGTTGATGTTTGGAGAAGCGACGTTACAGCTCTCGCTCTCTCTTATAGAACTTTTCCGTTGAGATAAGTTTAATGGAATGACGATGAGACAACTGACAGATTACCGACACATCCCTTCATCAAGCACCACTATATTTCTGAGCTGCAATTTTAATTACTAAAGAAAACGCTGAACTAAATTTTGAATTACTTATTTCTAGTGAGTGAGTGTTCTTGCTAGGGAACTTACACAAATCCATATTACGAAAATGATCAATAGCAATGTAAGAAAACATACTATAACATTAAATAAAAATACAAACACTCTATCACAATGCCTATTATCAATTATACTAACAACATGTTATATCAAATGCTAGTGTAAGACCTTGCACATAAAATATTCTTCGCCACAATACTTAATAAAAATTATACTAACGACATGTTGATATGATATGCGAAGTGTACAACCTTACACACAAAATATTTTTCACAATATGCCTCTTGCGTAAACTAAATACTCATGTATATTTTAAAACCCTATACACAAAATTAAGCATATTAATACATTTGCTTTTCATGGCTTTATCTTTTGACACGCATCTCCATTCGATATGATATACAGTACTAGTAAATAAATAAAATTAATACAATTATTAATCTTTAACTAAAAAAAACATTATAAGCAACAATTATTATTCATGAGCAAGAGAACATTGTTAACAATTCCTAATTATCTATCACCGATCTGCTGAGACTATCTGCATTTTTGTGACTTTTACCCGACCGATGTACAATTCTAAAATTATATGGTTGCAAAGCCAAAGCCCATCGCATCAATCTAGGGTTAGAACTAACGTTTCTATTCAACCACACCAACGGGTTGTGATCGGTCATAACTAAAAATGAATTTCCATCTAAGTAATAATGTAACCTTTTAATTGCGAAAACAATACTAGCACATTCCTTCTCCGTCGTACAATAACGCTTCTCTACCTCTGAAAATTTCTTACTCAGGTAAAGGATTGGATGCTCCTCACCTTGTTCAGTTAATTGGGTTAAAACTGCTCCCATACCTGCATACCTGCGTTTGAAGCGTCCGTTTGAACAATGAATTCTCGTTCAAAATTTGGCGCGTACAAGACGGGCTTATCAATTAGTTTCCCTTTTAGTTCTCGAAATGCGTTTTCACACTCGGTCGTCCACGTAATTTCTCCCTTCTTTGCTCTTCCCTTCAACGCGTCCGTCAACGGAGCAGCGATTACCGAGAACAGATTTATATATTTTTGGTAATAACCCGCTAGACCTAAGAAAGCACGTATTTGGGTTTTCGTGCGAGGGGTAGGGAACTCTAGAACAGCCTGAACTTTGATCTCGGAAGGGGTGCGAAAACCCTGACCCACAATGTGACCCAAAAATTTGACATTTTGTTGCGCAAACTTACACTTTGAAGGTTTTATCGTTAACTTAGCTCTCTTTATTCTCTGCAGAACCGTTTCCATATGTTTAATGTGCGACTCCCAAGTATCTGAGAAAATTGCGATATCGTCTAGATACGGGACAACGAAATCCTCTAGTCCGTTAAGTAATTCAGCCATGAGTTTACTAAAGAAATATGGAGCATTCTTTAATCCGAAACTCATCCTTAGGGGTCTGTATGTACCAAAGCTAGTACAGAAGGCTGCGTATCGCTGTGCAGTTTTACTCAAAGGTATTTGCCAATATCCCTTAGATAGGTCTAAGACGGTAATAAATTTAGCCGCCGATACTTTTTCTACGCGTTCTTCGATATTCGGAAGAGGAAAATATTCCGTTCTAATGATCCCGTTTAATTTCCTGTAATCTATACATGGACGAGGTTCTTTCCCAGCTACCTCAACTAAAATCATAGGGGACATGTAATCCGATTCTCCTACCTCAATGATTCCTAATTTTAACATTCGGTTAATTTCGTTTTTTAAGATTTCATTTTGTCGGTGCGACATTCGATAGGGCTTCGTCCTAACTGGTTGATCGCTAACTAACTGGATTTCGTGTTCAACCAGATTAGTTAAACCGGGATTGTTTGAAAAACATTTAGAGTATTTATTTAATAATTCGCGCAGTCGATCCATTTGTTTGTCGTGAAGGTGTTTGTTCAACTCGCTAGCCTGGATTACGTCCTCGAAATCATAAACGAGAGAATTGTTTTCTAAGTATGGGATTTCTAATTCCTGGTCTGCGAGAGAGTTTTTTGTTTCATCATTAATAATTACGTTAACGTGTTCTGGCCTTTTGTAATATGGTTTTAGCATATTTATATGATAGATTTGAGATGTTTCGCGTCTGCCGGGGATTTCGACTAAATAGTTCGTTTCCGAAATTTTATTTAAAATTGTCCCAGGACCTATCCACTGCACTGCTAATTTATTTGCTCTGGATGTAGCTAACACTAGGACTAAATCCCCATCCTTAAATTCACGTTTTACTGCGTTTTTATCATACCAAGTTTTCCGCTTAACTTGCATTTCCTCCATTTTATTTATAGCTACTTCTTGACATCTTTTTTAATCTATTTATTAACTTAAACATATATTCAGTGACGAGATCACCTTCTTCTTCCGGTTCCATCCAATGTTCCATTACTAACGTCTCTGGGGTTCGCAAATTTTTCCCATACACCAACTCTGACGGTGTATACCCTGTACTTTCGTGAGATACAGTTCGTAACGCTAAAAGAATTGACGGAAGATGTTTGTCCCATTCGGAGCCTGCATCTAAACATAAGACTCGTAAGAGTCGTTTCAACGTTCGATGAAATCGCTCAACAGGGTTACTCTGTGGATGATACACAGAACTATGCCTGACAAGTATTCCGAATCTTTCAAAAACTCGGTAGTCAGAGCACTAGTAAAAGAAGTACCCTGGTCACATTGTATTTCACGGGGAAACCCCATCCGACTAAAGATGTTTAACAGCGCATCTGTGACACTAACGGAACTAATATCAGACACCGGAATAGCTTCAGGGAATTTTGATGACATGCAAATGGCCGTGATAAGATATCGATTCCCTTTAGATGTGATCGGGAGAGGCCCACATGCATCAATATTTAGCTTAGTAAAAACCTCCTGAATAACAGGGACCAATTTTAGTGGAGCTTTCTTTTTTATCATTGGGCTTCCCAGCCCTCTGACACTGATCGCAAGTTTTTACAAACTGTTCCATATCTCTATAGCAATTCGGCCAGTAAAAATATCGGTTTAATTTGTCTTTGGATTTCGTAATTCCCAGGTGTGCAGATGTTCCCTCATGACACAAGGATTTAATGGGGTCGCGCAACTCTTCCGGCACTACTATTAACTTCACCACGTTACCTAACTTATCTTCACGATTTTTGACCAATAATTCCTTCTCTAGCGAATAAACCTGATTGGTAACCTGCACTTGACTGGCTGCCTGTTCGTATAAGGATTTAATCTCCTCGCTATTTTTTGAGCATTGATTAAATTTTCTCGCGTAACCCTTAGCAGCGCTAATTCCGGAACATATTCCTGGAGTGCAGGTATTAAAATTTCGTCCTCTGCATCCGAAGAAACAATTATAACCTCATCTTCCCCTTTTTTAGCATCACCACTATCTATTCCCCTTTCTTCTCTAGCCGCTTTGACTTGAGACCTTGTTTGGACAGCATTCAATATTTCGACTGGCAGGAAATTATAGCCTAAATTTCCTTTTATTAGCTCGGCCGTTTTATTTCCAAGCAAATATCGACCGTGTTGATTTAAGTGATTTCCACAAACCGCTGCCTTAGTTTGCACCGTTCCAAAATTTCCGGAAATTTCCACGACCGCCAAAGGTAAACAAACTAATTCTGGGCTTAACGGTTGTTTTACCCAAACATTTTCACCAGAGAAAGAAGAAGGATTTATGTATTTTGCACATACTAAATCTATTGTCGCTCCCGTATCTCTAAGAATGTCTATCTCGTGACCATTCACAGAGCCCTTTGTTGTATATGAATTAAGAAAATCCGGGTTTTCATTTCCTTCAATATTATTGAGAGTTTCCGTCGTTTTGTTTTTTATTAATTTAGGGCAAACGGCTTTTATATGTCCGGGCATATTGCAATGATAACATCTTTGTATCACGCGTTTTTCAAAAGTTCTCTCTCTAGTACTCTCCGGAACAGAAGCTCCTAATCTGGGGGAAGTTTTCCCAAATCTATTTTCTTTTTCCTTGACCCCTGAGTATGTCAAAATTTTATCATTTCTGCCCCACCTATCCATGGGTTTCGAATTTACCTTTCGGACGTCCTCATAATTATCAAAGAGTTCTGCTATTTGAGTAGCTGATTTAAGGTTTGCCCAATTATCTAAAAAATGATCTTTCATACTAGCATTGGCGCGTTTTTTTAATTGATCTACCACCATTAGATCTTTAAGATCTTGAAAGGTATTTATTTCTAAGCCAATCAGCCACTCATCTAGATAATTCGTAATTTCAAAAGTGAAATCCTTCCAGGTGCTATCGGATTTTTCTGGTGTTGGACAAATTTTTGCCGAAAGACCTCCGGACTTAACTTGAATCTTTTAAGTAATAATTTCTTTACATAATCGTAATTTTCGGCTTGTTCCTCCGGTTCGCGAGCAATAAATTGCACGATCTCTAGGGGTAACAAACCCAATAATTGCCCCACCCACTCTTTCTTTTCTATTGACGCCCTTTTAGCCTGGCGTTCAAAGATCACTAGATATAAACTAATATCTGACTGCTTAGGATCGAAATCTGGGATCAATTTTTTTAAGTTTAAATTAGAGGTTACAGAACATGCATTTGTAGAATCGTTTGATTCATCGTTTACCCTAAATCCGGATTCTATTTTAAACCTTTCTAAATCAAATTTCAGCTGTAATTCTTTCTCTTTTAATGCCTGCTCCTTTACTAACTCCTCCAATCTCATTTTTTCAGCCCTTTCTAACTCTTCCAATCTCATTTTTTCAGCCCTTTCTAACTCTTCCAATCTCATTTTTTCAGCCCTTTCTAACTCTTCCAATCTCATTTTTTCAGCCCTTTCTTCTTCCAATCTTTTTCCGTTTGCAATGATAGTCTCATACAGATTTTTAACAAATTCCTCTTCATAACCTTCACTGTTAGTGATTGCAATTTTTATGCTAGGGACAGTCATATTTAAAGTGGCATTTATTCCTAATTCCTCAGCAAGTTGCAACATGTCTTGCTTTTTCCCTTTACCAAGGAAAGCCATTTTTAAACAATATCAAATAAATGTCACGCTAAATTTTGCACTATTGTTACTATTCTCTATTAATACAATAACACTGGTCCCATGCATACACAGAAATACACAAAGAAAAACTTAACACTAAAAATAATCAAAATCATTCAAGAGACTTAAAACACAATAAATCTTAAGCTACAATTGCACACAATGCTTGAAATACAATTACAATTCTCTAGAAACAAAATAACACTGTTCCCATGCAAGAAAAAACACTAAGTATTTCAAAATTTGTAAAGAACATTTTAACCAAAATTCCTAATACAATATGCAGTTTGCAACTCAAAAATATAACAGTACTCACCCATTTGAAGTACTCAGCTTGCTGTCAGAAGCAAATTATGTGCACTAGTGGTTTTGAACTCTTCCGTGTGAACAATGGTCCTTTTGACAAATCTTGAATCTTTCAACCTTAACAAACGTGTGGTCAGTTTAACCAGCCTTGAATTCACTCGTGGCACGGCTTCAAAGATGAATTCGATCGCAGCACGGCTTCCGAAAATCGCTTTCCCTTCGGACACTCTCGCCGTTAACACTATAGATCAGTTTGATCTTCTTTGAGCAGGACGCTCTTTTCCTCCGAAGCTGAATTCAATTGCAGCACGGCTTCCGGAAATCGCTTTCCTTCGGACACTGGCCGTTAACACTATAGATCAGTTTGATCTTCTTTGAGCAGGACGCTCTCCTTCTCCTAAGCTGAATTCAATTGCAGCACGGCTTCCGAAGATGTCTTTTTCTCCCTGCGTTGCGGTCCGTCCGTAAAAACCCAAAATTTCATTCTCTCACGGGTCCTGAATGCTAACTTTTTATCCCAAAGCGCTGCCACCAAAACTCTAAGCTGTAACGTTTGAAAGAATAACGGTAGCGTATTCTTGGTTAATTAAAATATGGAATTTATTTACGTCACAACTATTGAATATTATTTACTAAATGATACAGAAAAGTTATTAGATTTAATTATACATTGTTAGAGTCCAATATTTTGTGAGAGGAGGATTCGTTGGTTACCGCTCCCGTGCAAGTTCAAAAGCATCTCTCTCCTCCTCTTCCGGTCGACGCGCTAGATTCCTCGGGGGTCAAAAAAGGGGTTGCGTTGCACCTGCAAGCTGCACGTGTGGGTGTCGGGTCTACAAAGAAACCGACCAGATGTTGATGTTTGGAGAAGCGACGTTACAAGCTTTATTCATATAACTATTAATAAAATTGATTGGGTATTTTTGATTTTAGCAATATTTAGTAAAATGTTTATAATTATTTATTATTTCTGATTTTTTTGACACTAGAAATTTATTGCGTTGTATATAATTAATAACAATATTTCTGAATATAGAAATATGTACATTACTTCCCAATGCAGAAATTTTTTATTATATCTTCTCTTTATGAAATAGAAAATTACATTATTTAATAATTGATATGTGTATCAAGAAATTCATTACTTCAATCAGAAATTTATTATGTTTTTATCAGAAATATTAGAAACTATTACATTATTTATTAATTTGATATGTGTATCAAGAAAGTTTGCTTCATTGTTGGTACTATTTGTCTGTATTAAATTAAGGTATTGTGGTTAAAAATTAGTATTAGGTATGAAATTGACTTGCTTGCCAAAAATGATTACGTCATCTATATAACGAAAAATATAAAATTTAGAATTATTAGCGTAACTACTTTCAAAATAATGTAAGTATAAATTGGCAAGACAGTTGCTCGCAGGGCCACCTTGGGGCAAACCTTTAATCTGCAGATAACAGTTACCCTTATGAAATATATAGTTCTCTTTAAGTACTAATCTAAGTAGTGAACTAAATCTATATCATAATTAACATTATTAAATAAATTATCTTTATGAAAATTTACAAGTATATTAATCATATCATCAATATCAATAGAGTTAAAAAGATCTTCAAAATCTAAACTATAGACTGAATAAATCTTTTTATCTTTCATTTTTTCAATAAGAGATTTACTATTTTTAAGTATGGCTGTGGATTTAAGATTATTTATTGTATCATGTAATATTTCTCTCTCTCTCTCTCTCATGGAGAATTTTGCCTGTTTTGCTGATATATGTATTAACCCTCTAAGTGGATACCTTCCTACTGAAAAGTTATTCCGAAAGCGTTAACTCTTATTTTGAAGATCGCTTTAGAAATGCAACAGCCTTCTTTCCTTTCCCCCTTTTAGAACTTCCGAGGTCGAACGGGGACAATTTTATGACCTAGTTCGGTTACTTTGTCAAGTAAGAACCAAGAGATCAATCGTTTACAGCTAGCTGTAGAGTTGCCTTGGGCAATCTTGTATGAAACTGTAGTGGAATTCGGTGTTTCTTTCTCCTATATGTTCCGTCACAGTAAAATTAAAACAAAAAGCAGGGTAAAAAAAAGGAAAAATGAAATAAATAGTATGTTAGAAGTTGAAAAATAATTATATTTTCTTCAAACAAATTTTATTTTTCTGTCATTTTTTAAAAATTAAAAAAAAAAAATTTTTTTTGGTATTGCGATTTGAACCAGAAAAAAGCATCCTGTATTCATTTTTGAATATGAGAGTAAGAAAACGCGCTCACTTTCCTGTTTTTTAAAAAAATAATGAGGTAAAAAGAGCAAAGGCCCTATCTCCTTTTTAAACAATAACACAATAAATGGTACATACGATGATTATATTTATGAAATAAAACCGATCCTTCTCTATTCAGTTATATTTTTAATTTAAAATAGCATAAAAAAGGATTTCAATACTTTTAATTTATTTTAATTAAAATCATATAAAAGATATTTTTATGTTAACTGAATATTTTTCGGAAAAAATTTAAATTTTCCTTCCTAGTGTTCTCCTTTTCGAACTTCTTGTATTAAATAAAAATTCCTTTTCTACATCGGCATTTGTGATGGACATAACACACATTCAGTCAATAATTTTTAATTTTAATGGGGGATATACTTCTTCAAATGCGCATGACAGTACTTCTAACCATTTTCAACTCAAGTTAAATTTCTTATTTTTCTGTTTCTTTTATTACAAGGAAAAATGTCACACATCGATAACCACATTTTCACACAATTCAGTCATTACAAATTCTATTGTGAGAAAAATTCTCCCTATATAATTTTGTCTTTCAAAACAGTACACTTAAAACAATTTTGTTCAGTGAAGTTAACAGACAGTTCCACAATGTATTCATACCAAATTTTAAAAACAAATTTAACACTTGGAAATGTATCCTGTATTAAATTTTTCAGTATACACAAATATTTCCTGCTGTAGGGAAGATATAGTATGAGAGATGTGGTGTGCGGTCGTGAAAGAATGTTTTCGTACGTGTAGACTATTTTTGAAAATTTAAATATCACTGAAGCTGATCATATAACTGCAAATGAGCCTTATTTTAATGTGTGCTGGCATCAAAGTAAAACACTTTACAATATTAAACAGCCTATGGGTTTATACTCAATATCAAACTATTCGCAAAATGGCTTACAACTTCTATTCAAATTGTAAAGAAACTGAAATATAAATATATCTTACTGCAGTCAAAAATATTCACAATATGTAAGTATCCTATTCCTCCACTTATTTCAGTACATTTTAAAAACTGTAGCTGAATGCAATTTTTTATATTTATAAACGAGGCATAAAAGCTCACACAGTCGTAAAAATGTCTTTATCATTTTTAAATATACTACTATAAAACGTATATGGATTGTAAGATCAGTTGTAAAATCCTAAAAGCTTTTAGAGGAGCTAAAAACATGTAATTTTGGATTGATCAAATTTTTAATATAATACACAAATATACATGTTATTAAGCAAATACATTTGAAAAATATTTAATTGCAAATGAGTGGAAATACATGTTTATCTAAGGGGTATCCCTAAAATGAGGTAATCCTCAAACTTAAGACTCAAACTCAGTGGCACAACAATCCATGAGGGCCAGGAACTACTGTGCCCAGCATAATACACGTGACCATTGGACGCTGAGGTGCATGAACAGATATCCCGATTTGGTGGTCTGTCTGAAGAGAGACCTTCAGTGTTTAAGACCCGAAGCAAGCTTGGTACTCATTTATCGACCCAATGTAGCGGGGATGAAAGGCAGAGTCGACCTTGCCAAGCCCGTAAATAGAACCCCAGACCTGTGGTGTGGAAGCACTATACACTACCACTCGATCCTATTCGGTGAAAAATAAAATTTAATGTTAGAATCTTATATAAATCCCTAATGGATGAGGGAGTCCAAACTTTTTTTTTCATGTAAACTGTTTAGGCGGAAATGGTTAATTATGAACATTTCACAAGTTGCATAAATTAAAATTAACCGTTATAGTTTACATAAATTTTTAAGGGTGCAAAAGGTGTATTTCGGCTCCACGAATTAATTTGAAAAGGAATACGGTTACGAAAAAGTAGTACAAATCTATCTAAAGTATGGTTGGTTACCTTACAAATTGTCAAACACAACAATGCATTGGAAGCCAATTCCACAATTCGTTGTTATAAAAATGTATGGAAAATTACAAGATTTATTTTTGCATTTGTAATTTATATATATATAATTTTTCCTGGGAACTTTAAAAGCTAAAGCGGCATCCATCAAAACCGCGGTTCTCTCTCTGTTTTTCCAGATCGCCCCTGACTAAGCCGTCTCTGCCATAGTAAGTGAAAATGCCGGATTTTGTTTGTCAAGTTCATTTTATAGCAGACTGCATTTTTTATGTATTTTAGATGGTCGTTTTATATTTTCTACATCAATATCTTAATGTCTGAATTTAAAATTACATAAAATTCTTGACATTCGCATCAATGACCATGATAATTTTTATTAGTATATGAATGTGTCATCAAACGATTACATGACTAATATTAACATATTATTTTAACCATTTAATTAATATTAAGGATAACATAACGCAGACAAACTTTCTGAACTTTAAAATAAATATTTCGAAAACTACTTCAGATATACTCAAAATTTTTCATTCCTACGCTTTAGCTTCTCAGTTTTGCTTCTATGTAAGAATTTATTGTAATTGTATATTCATAAATTTTTTTAGTATATTTTTTGCTCTTAGCATGCAGTTTTCAACTGAATTGTATGAAATCTTTGAAAAATATTAAAAGATACCAAAGAAGCTATATAATAAAATTTGAAATTTTTATTATACTCAAAAAATTGCTAAAATTTATGGTAAATAATTTTTAACTGCGCGATGCATTTTTTTTTCGAAATTTCAAATGGAATTTCTAACATAAAATTTCTAGCTTTATACGGTCGAGATTTCAAAAAATATCCAGATTTTAATTACTTATTCAGTTAGCCTTTAAAAAAGATAAATGTTGAGGTATTTTGTATAAATAGATATTTTTGAACAATAATTCGAATGTTTTTGAATAGCTCGAATTTAAAATTTATTTTTTTTGTTTATTTATATGCATAAATGTCTACTGTAAATGTTTCCGTATATTTTTGATTACCATATATTCAAACATTCAAGTTATAAAAAAATGTGTGAAAATCTTCATTCATGTTGTCTTTGATGTAAACTGAAGTTCAAGCACTTAAAATTCAAATATAATTCGGTGTATTTTAACAATATGTAACTAGGCACACTGTACTTAAACTTCCCTGAGCACTAGGGCTTTGAAATCTAAAAAAAAATTAATAAATCTTAATTAATTTTTTTTCGTTATTATTTTTATCAAAGTGTAAGAAAATGTTTCAAATGATTTGATGAAGTTTAAATTTTTTCATTTTTAGTGGTTGGAAAATTCAAAAGGTTTCAAATTTTAAAGAGTTTGGTGTTTTATTAATTTTTTTTCGGTATCTTATAATAAAATAATCATGTTTCAAAAACTGAAAGCTTTGATTAAAATAAGAAAAATGAAGCGAAAGAATATACTTAAAAAAGATAATTTGTCTAACTATATAAAATAGCAGATTGCACTGACACGCCCCAACTTGTTACAGTTTCAAATTAATATGAAACCAAAAGGGAATTGTAACATATTTTACTTATGCGTTGGGACTTTTCAAAACTTTTAAAATACGAGGTAACAAGTAAACACTTCCTGAGGTCTAAAGAAATTTCCCCCCGATTTTTTACGATTGCCCCAGGGTCAAAACACGGGTTTTCCTGGGAGCCATAAAACTTCCCCTCAGTGTCCTGCTGTGTTGCTTCCACCGTCCCCAGTTATCTTTCAAGATGTTAAACGTTTAAAAGGGGGAAAGGATTTCAGAAAAGTGCGGCTAATCCGCTTTTGAAAACGTTACTTGAAGGCAGAAAAATCAGTGCAGTCCATTTTCGAAGCATCTTTACACTGACGGAATTTTCCGTGTTTTCCGGTTAGAGGGTTAAATCCATTTGTAACTGTCCTAAATTTGAATGGGTCTTTAAGAAATTTGGGAGTAAGAAATATATGTGGAAATTTAACACTATTATTAATTTGAATTCTTAAATTTTTATGAAAAGCTAAAATTCGATTAATTATTTCTCTATCAGAAAATGATGACTTAATAAAAGCTGTATTATTATCAAAATATCTGTTGATCATTAAATTATAATAGTATTTACATATGAAGGCAAAATTACCTGGCACTTTATCAACATAAACTATAATGAAATTATTTTGTAAGTTTTAAATCTGATTTTTAATATCATTAAAAAAGATTTTATTATCTGTACCAAAGTTATATTTATTAAGCTGCTGTGTAATCATACCTTTGAATTCTGTGAATGCTTCTATAGGCATATTATGCTTAATAGCTATTTTGTATATAAATTGCTCAATATCATTACATAACTGATTTTTTATATATAAGTTTATTATTATTCGAAATCATTAATCTAAATCCAGTACCTTTATTCATTATGTTTCTAAGATTGTTGTCTTTTACAATATTGAGGTCACCAGTAAAAAAATGCTTGTGATGTTTATCTATGAATTCTTTAAAGGCATTACATTTACATATTGAGTTTTCTTGCTTTATAGGCACATTATAGTTAAAAATTGATCTACCTATTTTTTATTGTATTATAAAGTTTTTTTAATAGTAATATTTTGTATTAGGAAAGATGACATGTGTTTTTTAAAAATACCAGAAAAATTAATATTATCATATGATTTATTCATATATAAAAGTGTACAATATTCTATTTGACAGTCTTTATTTACGTTCACTTTTATTTTATGTTCATGTTTCAAAAATTTGTGAATGTCCTTTATAATATGCAAAGCATGACAATCTTTAACTTTATGTGAAATTAGTACATCTTCTGTAATACATAATTCTGTCTTACTCAGTCCAAACATAAAAGATTTAATATGTGTGTTTTATGTTAAAATTGTTATCAAAGTGTTATTACAAATATCTATAATACTATCTGTAAGTACTTTATTGTCTCTACTTAATCTTTTAGTTCTACCTCCTCTAGTTTCTCTCTCTCTCTCTCTTATTAAATATTTTATTAATTCCATTATTATAATAATAATCTTGAGAATTTTGTTTAATTGCATTGAGAATATTTTTTCCTTGGTATAATACATTTAGTCCATAAGGATATACTGCCTTATAATATTTAATATATAGTAATTTTCCCACCATAATCTTTCTTTAATATCAGGAACAACTTTAATAATATTGAGTGAAACATTTTCGAAACCATGTGTACTAAAGTGTCCATCTTATTTGAATTTTTAATACTGTTGAAGTATTTAGTATCTGACCTATGTTGATTAATTCTAATATTAATTTTATTAGATGTCTGTCCAATATATTTAAGTTGGCATTTATTACACGTCAATAAGTAAATGCAGTTATATGTTTTACAGAAGGTCAATTTAGAATCCTCTTTGATTTGATCATTATGGATCATTTTACAAGTTTTACATCTTTTGTCGCCACATCTTTTATAAAAAGGAATTTTAATATTGCCAAATTTACTATTTTGAAGCATATCTAAGTACCAATTACATTTGTAAGCATTAGTGTTATTTGAAACATTATTGCAATGCAAAAAATCTTTTTTAGAACTCTTTAAGTATTCCTTATTCCAGAATACTCTAGTATTATATGTATTAAAATGTCTCGTAGAATCTCTACAATGTCCTGCATTCAATACTTTGTCACTATCTACTGTGTACAACATTTTTGTAGTATATACTGTTATTCAACTAACCTAACAGATTATAAAATACTACCATATATTAGTATATGAATCGCTAATTTTGTATGGCTAAGATGACAAAAATATCCAGATTTTAAAGTACTTGTTTTACAGTTAACCTTTAAAAGAAGATAAATGTTGAGGAATTTTGCATAAATAAATATTTTTTAAACTTGAATTTATAAAACTGATTTTTATATTTATTTATATGCATAAATGTTAATTGTAAATTTTTCCAGATACTTTTGATTACTATTTGTTCAAGCATTCAAGCTCAAAAATATGGATTTGTGGGAAAACCCTCATTCATATTCTCTTTGAAGTAAACTAAAGTTCAAGTATTTAAAATTCAAATATAGTTCCCGTATCTTAACAATACATAACTAGGTGCTGTACGTAAGATGCCTTGAACATCTGGCATCAAAATTATATACATATATAGAAAGAAAAAAATAAAAAACTAATGGATCTAAATTATGTTTTTAGTCGTTATTTTTACCAACACGTTAGAAATTTTTTTCCAAATAATTTAATATAGAAGTTTAAAAAGTACTTTTTTTAGTAATTGGAAAGTTCAAAATGTTTTAAATTTTGAAGCGTTTGTTTTTTAATTATTTATTTTTTTTTGTTGACATCTAATGATGAAATAATCATGCTTTAAAAACTGAAAGCTATGATTATAAGATAAGAAAAATGAAGAAATAGAATATAGTTACAAATATTTTTTAGAGAGTTAGAGATACATTATAAAAACTTAATTCCGTTTGATTATTTTAAAAGGAAGAAAAAAATACGAGATTACCAAGCAAAGAAGATACTTACAGTTAATATTTTTTTGTGTATGGGATATGGAGCGACAAAAAGGCTATTATTCCATAAAAGATTAACCAGTATTAAAAAGTTGGTTGATGTCAAAATATTTCATCTAAATAAAAAATCTGAATGTGTATCTGTTTGATATAGCTTTCTCTAATAACTCGTTGAAGGTGATATTGCAATGAGGATCAATTTTGAGAAAAGATTTTAGATGATTTCGAGGGTGAGTATATCTATTGCAGCTTATAATAAAATATGGTTCACAAGTCATTTAAACAATTACAAGAACTACAAATTGCATTATCCGTTAAATTGAATTTTTGAAGAAGTCCTGGAGTGATGATCATTTTACTAAAGATTCGAGTGCATAGAATTTTTTCTCTTCTATTGTTTGTCCATTTAGAGATGATGCCAATGTTTGTAATATTGCCCAAATTTTCGAAATGCTTGCTTGAATAAAAATTAACATTTGCTTTTTTAAATCTTTCTTGATATATTTTTTTACTGATGTCTTCTGAAACAATCCAGTCAATGTAAGCGTTAGACTCTGTGACAGATCTTGCGAGATAATCCGCCTGCTCATTCCATATTAAGTTAGAGTGTGTGTCCCGGAGTCCAAAGTAAAAACAACTGATTGGTATAATATGATTGTATGTAATTCTTACTAGCTAATCTGTGAATAACGCTATGTGATTTGATTGAATAATTTTGAAGAGCATAGAGAACAGAGACTATCAGATAAGATTAGTAGATTTTTGTTTGAAACAGTCAGATCATCTAAAGCTTGGCAAATATCCAAAGTTTCAGCAGTAAAAACAGAGTGATTGTGATTAATTGTGTAAGCAAAAGAGAGATTTTCTGTTATACCTGCTATACACGTTTGTTTACTTTTCGAAGCATCAGTAGCTATTATATGGAAATCCTGAAAATCATGCTCAACTGTTTCATCAAATAAACCTCTTAAAGCTTGAATTGGTAAATTTTTATCCTGAAATTAGAAGTTATTAATATATATTTTACATGGTAGAACTGAAAAGGATGTTATTCTGGGGATTGTGATAATTTGATTACTATCAGCATTTAAAGTATGTAGTAAACTAACAATATTATTTTTATTTTCCTTCATAATTTTTAAATTCAGAGAATCAGGGCTATTGCTATATAATGGAGAAAAGGTTTGATTTGAGAAAGGAAAAACTCTTATTTACCTGTTTTCTGATTTTGTCCGAGAGAATTTCTTGTCCAGCCAATTTCATGAGTACAATATTTGGAGTCCATTGTGGAAGACCTAGTGTAATTCTGAGATCTTTGGTTTGTATAACATTAAAAGGTTTCAATTGATTGTCAGACCATTTATTTATTATGTGACATGTGTAAAAAAAAGGCGCTACAGACTCTATTATTGATTTACTGGATAAGACTTTCAGCTTTGGGTCCATAATGCTTGTAAGCCATACCTTTAAGAGCATTGATCTTTTTCAGTGCTTTATTTATCATTTGATGCATAATGTTTATATTTTGATTCCGTTTCAAAAAATATACTCCTAAATATTTAATAGAAGATTGCCACGGAAGAAGGGTCCCAGCTAATAATATATTAGGAAATGAGTGAATCTTTTTGTTCGAGAGTTCAGTTATGGTACTTTTGTTTGAGTTTAAGCCAGTGCTTCTCAAACTTTCAATACTGGCGCCCCCCTTTTCGATCACAATTTTTTTCGCGCCCCCCCTTATACATTAATAATGTACTGAATGCAATAATAATGCACTTTGACGTTAAAGTTACAATAGGCGATCTTAATTATAAACCATACAAATTAGTAACATAAGTATTAAATTTTGTATACTACTTTTAAGCAAAATAAATAAATAAAATAATAGGATAATTATTGTTATTTTTCCTTTCTCTAATTTTTAAATTGAACATATTGCAAAATGCGGTAGCTGCTTAGAAGACAAAATATAGATATCTGCTAAATATAGAAAAAGAATTCAGAGGGTCAATTTCTAATAATAAGCATTCCTTATAAAAACTTTGCTTTCCAAGACAAGCTCATGGACGTCATTAATACTTATTAAAATTGTTCTTACTTTTTAGTATTAATTAATTAGTTATAAAATATTCTGTGCAGCACTGATACATTAAAAGTACACTGGCTGAAGTGCCCGCTCTTTGCACGAGTTCATTTATAACAAAATAAAACATTATTGATATAATAGCTGAATTGTAAAGGGAAGCAAAGCCAAGTGCTCGACAATGTTTACAAAAACATAAAATGATTTTTTTTTTTTAAATCGTTGCTCAAATTATAATTAGTTTTAAGCGAATTGTAATTTTAAGCCTCACAGAATTAGCATTTATAATTCATGTTAAACACACAGGAATTTTTCAAGGGGGGTCCGGGGTCGAAAGTTCACAAATCTTGTATCAGGTTCCTTTTGATTTTGTCGATTTTCGGGAACAAAACACAGCAAAAAACTAATTCTTGAATAAATAATTAGCATTAATTAATAAAATTAATCATTAATAACAAATACTTAACTAAATTTTTTGCGTACTATAAACTTAGAATTATAATCAATCGGAAAAAATCAAGGTCTTTGGGGGAAGGGGGTTCCGCCCCCTTGTGTGCGCCACTGATGTTAAATAATGATCAATAATATAAAATATCGATGAAGAATAATTGTATTATTCTTAATATTTAAAGCGAAAAAAGACTTCAACATGTTTTAACCCGGGAGCAGGCGCGCACTCGATACGGTCGGGGTTATTGAGTCACCCCAATCCTTTTCTTTTAATTATTTTATTGTACACGATACAAATCATGATTCAAGTGAATAATTTAACTAAGAGAAAGTTTACTTACCTACTTTCAAGGACTTTTCAATTTTTTTCTTTGGTAATAAATAAACAGTTTTGCCAGAATTAACGATTTCGTAATTTGTGTGTCCCGCGCGACCACTTCCGGGTAAAAAGTATATTCATTATGATAATATGTATGTTACTGCTAAAAAAATTGTGTGAAACGTTTTTCGTTACACTTTATACATTGAGAATATTTATAAAAATATGTCTTGGACAAGTAATCCTTCATGTGCTTGTGTGTGTGTGTGCTCTCCGTGGTTTTCCAAATATCATAAAACTCTTTTGCATGAAAAAAAGCGCAACAGAGAACACATAAGAGAGGGGTCATAACTAACTGTACCAATCACTTAGAAGGTCAAAGAGATTACAGCTATAATGTGCAGTATTTCAAAAATAATGACAGTGATGAATTTTTTATGTTCCTAAAGTTTTTCGATTCTGGGTCCGGGATCTGTTTTTTCTCTGAAAGAGTAGTATGTTAGGTTAAAAAAAGCGTAATAAAAAAATCTCTCATCACGGGATGACAGCAAATCAAATAAAAGTTTTTTTTTATTTGGTTATAGGATCAAAGATAGCTAATTAGGTATTGAAGAAGTTTTTATTTTTGATGGCTTAATATCGCCTATAAATTATATCAGGTAAAAGTGCATTTTTATTATGTCTGAAAGTATTTTGTTTTAATTCATTCCAGTAAACTAATTATTTTTTAAATCTTTTATTTTCGATATGCTCGCGCCCCCCTCGTAAGGTCATCGCGCCCCCCCCAGGGGGGCGCGCCCCACAGTTTGAGAAGCACTGGTTTAAGCTTAATTTCCAATAATTATACCATTGGTTAATTCTCTCTAAAGTATTTTGTAATTTATGACAAATAATATCAAGTGATTGATGTGAGCAATAGATAAATATATCGTCTGCGTATATTGAACATTCGACTCCAGTCTCCAACGTTTGAAAAAGTCATACATATAGATAGTATATAATATCGGCAGGGCCGGCGCTAGGGGTGGGTAAGCTGGGCCCCTGCCCGGGGCGGCAACCTTAGGAGGCGACAAATTGGCTTTAAAATTAACTAGTTTATGAAGAAAATAAACCAAGATTACCCAGGGATTCCACGATTTAAAATAAAAATTCGAAGAAAAAAAATTAAAAATGTGTATGCAAAATATTCAGGGGAAATATGGAGTCCTAGATTTTTTTAGTGAGTATTCATTAGTATTTAAAGCCGTCTTTCCCAACGCTGGTCCCATGGGGGGGGGGGAAGGAGGAAGAGGCGATACAGAAGAATTTCGGCATCCGGTTCCTTCTCTTTCAACTAATTTCGTACAACTCTTGCTGCTTTGTATGCGTGAATTCGGGTACTTTTGAAAGAGATAGAATTAGGAAGAGATTAGTCTCAACAAAAGTGATGAAAAGCACTGTCTACTTTTATGAATGGAAAGAAAGGGACAAATGACCCTGAGAAAAAGACCCTTTTTCGAAGAAAACTGAGGGAATCTTGTAACAGTTTGACTTCTGAACTAATTCTTTTAGCTTCCTTTGCTTATGCAGACAAAACAAAGTCGGACTACAAAAAAGGTATTAATATTTTCATTTTCAAGTTCTCTTTTAGATTTTTAAGGTTTAATGCCCAGGAATTTTAATCATTGCGTAAGATAAAGTGAAAAGTAAAAATTATTTTGCTGCATTTGTGATTTTTCTATTTATTTACATATCGTTTTATATACATAAATATAAATGTCATCAGTTTCGTAAAATATTTTCATGTTGATTAACATTTTTAAGTATGTGTATTTTCGTAGCTTGAATGTACCGTAATCGTCTTAAAAAAATTTTCGATTGACATGGTTATTCAAATGAAAAAATATTATTTGCCTCTCGTATAAAAATAAATTCTTTAGTCACTTAGAAAGGATGATAGAAGGTAACTTAAAATATAAAACATTAATGAGCTTTTGAGTACATTCATTAATTATTTACCATACATAAAGAATCCTAACAGCAATAGCTCGACATTGAAATACAACGTAGTTATACTTATTATGATGATTTTGTTTTGTAATCGTAATCTATTGCGATAATTTTGTTTAGTAATAAATGAACTAGTCTATAATTGGTAAATATTTAATTTATATTGCTTCAAACTGTTAAAAGAATATTCAAAAGAAAAAAAATTAATTTTACTTTGTATAGACCCTTTTTTTCTTTTTATTGAATGTAACTTGTGAAACAAACGTATAATTTTTCTAATCTATTCTAAAACTGTTAAGATAGCCATTATTTTGTAAGATTAAATTTTAAAAACTTCAGCAATTTTTTTGTGTGCATGTTATTGCCATTTTAAGAGGAATTTGCACGATACTTTTTTTTAATTAAGATCTCTTACACCAGTAATTCCCAAAGTGGTCTATATTGACCCCCAAAGGTCTATGACGACCTCCAAGGAGTTCACGTAATCAAAAAAGGTGGTGTAAGGGGGGTCTATGTGATATTGGCTCTCATTAAACTAGATCATGACTTTAATTTTAAAAGATAATTTAATCAAGTGGAAACCAAATTTTACTTATTTAGCAGATTAATTTACTAAATTTAATTAGATTAATTTGCCCGTACAAGGTAACAGCATAATTTTTTTTAAAACATGAACCATTTCAACGTTTCTTTCCAAAGTTAAACTAGAGAAGTATAAAACTGGGGGTCCGGAATTTTTTCAAATTAACCCAGACAATCTGTCAGCACGTTTAAACTACGTTCATCATTTAACTGCCTTTTATTCAGATTTTGAAATCAGGTTTGAGAATGCTTTGACTGTGGTAATACCACAGTAGGCAAAGAATTAATATGGTCATATTGAAAAAAAAATGTCACTTGACAACAGGAACTGATCGTGATATGCACCAATGAAGATTTTAAAGTTTAGAAATGGATTCCAGCAATTTTGGCATTAAAAAGGCAAACCTGTTATTGGTCCCGAATTATGTAATATCGTGAAAGAGTTTTTAATTATTTTTCCTAGTAAGAAGGAGTTTCAGTGCAATTGCCAATCTCCAAAACAAAAAAAGAAACTGGACACTACTAACAGAGGAGATTTAAGGTTAAACCTGACAAGATTGATACTAAATGTTGAAAATTTGTTATTGTAGCTCCAGATTCATCCCTCCCATTAACATCAATTGTGTGTTTTGGGGTTATTTTGTTCAACAGTTATTTTATATATTAATTAACTTTTAATTTTATTTATTAACATATGCTTTTTAAACTTTTAACTCTATACTTCATTAGTTATAAATTAAATTCTTTTAAAGTACTAGTAGCAGTACTAGCTATCAAAAAGACATTTAAGTTGATAAATTTTCAAAAATTCAATATTAATTAAACAGGGGTCTACCCGAAACCGAAAAACATGACTAGGGGTCTATGAGACAAAAAAGTTTGGGAGCCTCTGTTTTACACGGACAATTTGAAGTAATATTTAATGCAGTCTAATAATTAATTATACATATTACGTGTATAATTTGTGTATAATTAATTATATATATTATGTGTAATTAATTATAAAAATACATAAAAATATATAATATCTTTCAAATATTGTAAAACATTTTGTATACTACTAATAAAGCTCCTCAAAATGCATACTTCAAAAAAAAAATAAAAATTGTTAATAAATTATCTGCAGTTTAATATGAAGACATCTTAAGAAAATATTTAAAAGACTAAGATTTTTAAACCAAAAAAAAATTACAAATATTTTTAAAAAATACAAATATTTAATGCAAAAACATCCTTTAGATGAATTGCAAAATTTCAGGCGTGAATTTTAAATTCCAAAAGACTATTATTAAATAGATAATTAACTTGAATATATAGTGATATCAAAATAATATAGAATTAGCAGCCCTAATAAGCAAGCAACAATGACTTTAAGCCTGAATAACTTCCAAAGCATTTTTAAAATTCATTTTCAATCTTATTAAAATATGTTTTATTTGTGATTAATACAAATGCTTTAATTCTCAATCGTTAATTTGCAACGAATACATATATAAATTCTTGGAATTCCTATTTCAATATATCAAAAAAGTTTCAGAACCTAATCACTCATCCAATATCTAAACGAGAGGCTCTTAATCAGAGAGAGTGTTCCGTAGAACAATGGTGCACTAAAAATTAAAAAGTCGGTGTTTTCAGTTTGCAATAATTTTTACTTACTGTTTCATTTTACTATTATATTTCTCAACAATCCTTTAAAATGTATTTTTCGTGATTGTGAAAAGGTTTAAAAGCGTTAGTATCTATATTTAAGAAAAAAAAATCCAGTAATAATAAGTTCCAATCTCTATAGCAGTATTTAAAATCTTAAAAAAAGGCAACGATAAGAATGTCAAAATTATGAAGGAAATTTCTTATAAAAAGCAACAGGAAAAGGATTTAATTAAAGTTTTATTGTTACAAAACAATAATTAAGGCGAAAGAATATAGGTACTATTTTTTTGCTTGTTCCTAGTATAAAACTATTTTTAAAAAAGTGAAAGTGAAATGTGCATTACAGAAATAAAAAGGATGAACACAATTTATAAAATAGATACGTGATTTCAAACGAAATCGTTGGGAAAACCGAATAGATGCATTCAAACCACTAAGGTATCAAGTAGGAGGACTATACGATGCTTTACTTGCTATTTGTAATAATTCGGAGATTGAGAACTCTATAAAGGCT